>CAEFZP010000730.1:0-124042 GCA_903064625.1 Mallotus villosus
CCTTCTGGAGTGAAATCTGTGTTATGGTGGTTCATTGAGTTTGTGTGCGTGTGTGTGTGTGTACCCCCACCTTGCCCCCACTACCCAGGATCCCTTGATAGTACTCAGCTCTTGTCATGGGCACTCACATTTGTAGGGGACGTTTTGTTGACCTGATCAACAAGCACACATGCAAGCTTAGTTACTGATTAGGACTGATGTTATAATGTCTCTGAGATAAGACCTCGACCAAAGTCCCATCAGCGAGAACTCTGCCTCTCCACCACTCATCCAGTCATTCCTCATCTCAGCACAGGAACCTCATCTGCTATTCAGGTAATAATTGTTTTTTTCCTTCTCTTTTCCTAAGTCAATATCCTTTTATTGATTGTTGATGCATTGTATGTCTTGTGAATGCAGTAGTCTGATGTTCAGCATCTGTTTGATGCTATCTCGAAAGAAAGAGAAATACTATATCCTGTTGCTCAGCAATATCATGTTCTGTTTGGGATCACAGGTGAATGTTATTACACAGCAGTGGCAGGTTGAGCAGGAAAATGTGTAACATGAAGTCTAGCTTGGATTTAGATTTGAAACTTCTCTGTGACTCAGCTGGTCGATCTGTCTGTCTGCTCTCAGCTCCTGTCTGTCTGCTCTTAGCTCCTGTCTGTCTGCCCGCTGTCACCATGAGTGTGGAAACCAAGAAACCACGTGAGGCTTGTTGCTCTCAACTCAAGGTCAGTTTTTACATCTTTTACATGGTCACTTACACAAAAACTGCAATCTACCAATAGAAAAAAAACCGAAGAATAGAGCAAACCAACTTTGATCTAAATCTGAGGGCAGAGGGGAAGAGCATTGAGGGAAAGGTTGCTGGAAGCACACAAGGGTACAAGACAAATAGTTACATAGTGTGCTGTGTCATTCTACGTCATTCAATGATAAAACATAACGTCGGTGGAAACATGGCTTTCCTCACATTCCCTTACTGTCCCAGGCAGTTAGACCAGCACCACACATCCCATCCCCAGCCATGTTAAGCTGGTTCGCTCTAGTACCAACTGTCAGGTGGTGTGTTTCCCCAGCTCTTCCTGGCCTCCCTCTCCTTCGCGTACTTTGCCAAAGCCTTCGGGGGCAGCTACATGAAGAGCTCCATCACTCAGATCGAGAGGCGCTTCGACATCCCCAGCTCCCTCATCGGAGTCATCGACGGCAGCTTCGAGATGGGTAGGCATGTCCTCCGACTCCCAGCTGAATCACCCCACTCAAACGTAACGATGCAGATGAGCTTACTTTGCAAAAAAAACAAACACTCAAGTTAACTATCTCATTGTAATCTTTGTGACCTGTTTTCCCACTATCTTTATAGTATTTCTGAACTCTTTGTTGTGTGTGTGGGGGTGTGTGTGGGGGTCAGATGGCTGAGCGGTTAAGGGAATCTGGTTATTATTCAGAAGGTTAAGGTGAAGTTATGTCCATGGGCAAGGCACTTCACCCTACTTGTCTCGGGGGGAATGTCCCTGTACTTACTGTAAGTCACCTCTGGATAAAAGTGTCTGCTAAAATGACTAAATGTGTGTGTGTGTCTTTCTGTTTGGTCAGGCAACCTGCTGGTGATCGCGTTTGTGAGCTACTTTGGAGCCAAGATGCATCGGCCCCGGTTGATCGGGGCTGGCTGTCTCATCATGGCAGCTGGGTCCTTCTGCACCGCCCTGCCACACTTCTTCCAGGGACAGTGAGTCAGCGACTGTCACAGTTCACCTTGTTCAGCTGCGAAGGAAAACACATGGATACACACAAACACCCAAAATAAAGAGTTACGCAACAGCGGTGTGAAACAACGTGTCCTTCACACGACTCTCCTGTGGTCTCCGTGTTCCCCTCAGGTACAAGTATGAGACGAGCATCAAGCACTTTTCCGAGGTGAACTCTACAGAGACCATCCTGCCCTGCATGTCCAACCACAGCCTGAAAGTGTCTGAGGCCGCCCCCGTCTGCGGAGAACCAGGCTGCGTGTGAGAAGGAGGCGGGCTCCTACCTGTGGATCTACGTCTTCCTGGGGAACATGCTCAGAGGGATCGGAGAAACCCCCATCATGCCCCTGGGCGTCTCCTACCTGGATGACTTTTCCAGAGAGGAGAACACCGCCTTCTACCTGGGTACGTTACCACGGCAGCAACGCCTTTGATCTTCTGCCTGGGGAGGTTACCGTGGCAACAATCTCTCATGTGTTCTACTATTAAAGCCTACTATAGCTTGACTTTATTAACAAAGTCAACCAAGACAGTGTCTCCATTTCGATGCAATCAGTTCTTTTTTCACTTCCTCGTCTCTCTCTCCTCTTCCTGCCTCAGCGGGTATCCAGACCGTGGGGATCCTAGGCCCCATGTTTGGGTTCATGCTGGGCTCCTTCCTGGCTAAGGTCTACGTGGATGTTGGAACAGTGGATCTAGGTAACACTCCTGATGTCTGACATGAGGCTGTTTCCTCTATCCCAAATTACATTTAATTGACTTTTCTTCAGTCCTTTTATTGGCATTGCCGATGTTGCTACATGGGGTGATTGACAGGAACTGTGTTTGTTTGTGATCGTGGCCTGTTTGCGGTTGGGTCGCCACAGATCCTCTTAGGAAATTGATGCCAAGGGTCACGTAGCAATACTGGAACTACCTATGCTGTTGTCGTTAGAGCTTGTTATTCATCTTCCATTAGGTTCAAGAAATTGGTCCATGAAATAATATTATGTAATACCTTATTATATATAATATTAGCAGTATTTATGATATTTGATGAACAATCATTTGTTGAACTACACTAGTGGTTTGCCTAACACCAGTAATTGATCAACAACATCTCCTTTTCCTTTCCTCTCTCTCTCATCTCCCCTCCACCCAGACACAATCTCGATCAACCACAAGGACTCTCGCTGGGTTGGGGCCTGGTGGCTTGGCTTCCTGTTGACGGGAGTGATCATGCTCCTGGCTGGAATTCCCTTCTGGTTCCTTCCCAAGTCCCTCCTAAGCAGGGCGAGGACCAGGACAAGGGCCAAGGCCAGGGCCAAGGCCAGGGCCAAGGCCAGGACCCAGGGGCCTCAGAGGGAGAGCAGGAGGGCTTCCTCCCGGAGAACAGCAGTGACCCAGCGCAGGACAAACCTGTCACCATGGCCGAGATGGCCCGAGGTGTGTGACAGCTCCAACCCTCTACCTGGTGCCCTCCAAAACCTTTAACCTTGTTTGTGTAATAGTCAGGGTAGATCAGGCAGCGACGTTTTTACAAGGGCAACAGATTCATCATGGGGACACCAGATTTATCTCTAGGGAGGTTTTCTCTCAATCATTCATTGACATTACAGCCTTGTGACCTGGAAGAAAGTGTGCATGACGCTTGACCCTGAAACCAACTTTACCCTGTTTAAGCAGTGATTGGCCGTTTCTCAACACACCAGGCTGGTGTAAAGGCATGTGAATTTAGTATGTCAATATAGGTTGGTCTTTACAACCTTGGTTAGGCTGAAGATAGAGCGTTTATGGTAGCTTAACCAGTAACTGGCTTTACCTTGTGAATATGTATTAACCATATGTATGTTACTTTTCACAGGTCACAGTAGCAAAGAGAAATGCAATATTGTATTATACATGTACCCGATGTTCCAGATGTGTTAACCCCTGTTAATGCCACACCTGTCAGGTCTCTCTCTTTCTCCTGCTCTCTCTCTCTCTCTCTCTCTTTCTCCCTTTCTCTCTCACACAGACACACACACACACTGTCTATCTCACTCTATCTTTATCTCTCTCTCACACCCACACCCACAGTGTCTTTCACAGCCATCCCACTCTTTTCCCTACTCTTTCTCGACATGTTCAGTAAACCACGTCTCCTCCCCTCGTCTCCAGATTTCATCCCGTCCCTACGGAGGCTGTTTTTCAGCACGGTCTTCCTGCTGATCATCTGCACCTCCCTCGTCCAGGTCAACGGCTTCATCGGCATGATCACCTTCAAACCCAAGTTCATGGAGCAGGTGTACGGCCAGTCTCCCTCCAAGGCTATCTTCATGATAGGTAGAGAGCGGGCTCTGTGTACCCTGGTGTTAGTCAAGGGGCATGGTGAACCCTGATGAGCTATAACTTCCTGTATTACGTGTGTGTGACCTCCCAGGGGCGATGAACCTGCCCGCGGTGGCGTTGGGGATCATCACGGGAGGTCTGCTGATGAAGTGCTTCAAGCTGAGCATTCTGGGAGCGGCCAAGGTGTCCATCAGTGCCTCCTTCCTGTCCTTCTGCATGCTACTGCTGCAGTACTTCCTGTATTGTGACAACAGCCAGGTGGCCGGCCTGACCGTGTCCTACCAGGGGTGGGTTCACATACCTGCCTACGAGCTTGCTATAGGTTTACGTAAAGGCAGCGGTTGTTGTTATTATCCTTCATAGTTATTTGTCACAGTTCATAGTTATCAATTACAGCATCTAGCCTGAGGTAAATTCAAAATACTTAACACAATTAACCTTATGGTCCTCTCTCTCTGTGTGTGTGTGTGTTCTCCCAGGGTGTCAGCAGTGTCATATGAGCAGGAGAGCCTGTTGTCTCAGTGTAACGTGGGCTGCTCCTGCTCTCTGCGGCGTTGGGACCCTGTGTGTGCCTACAACGGCATTACGTACGCCTCACCATGCCTGGCCGGGTGCCAGACCTCTACAGGAAAAGGCAGAGAGATGGTGAGATGTGCACCACCAAACATACACACACACACTCCAGAGAGATGGTGGGATGTGCACCACCAAACACACACACACACACACACTCCAGAGAGATGGTGGGATGTGCACCACCAAACACACACACACACACACACACTCCAGAGAGATGGTGAGATATGCACCACCAAACATACACACACACACTCCAGAGAGATGGTGGGATGTGCACCACCAAACATACACACACACACTCCAGAGAGATGGTGGGATGTGCACCACCAAACATACACACACACACTCCAGAGAGATGGTGGGATGTGCACCACCAAACATACACACACACACTCCAGAGAGATGGTGGGATGTGCACCACCAAACGTACACACACACACTCCAGGCCACATACACAGCTCGACAGATATATGAACATGTAGTGAGATGGAGAAAAGAGCACCATATTCTGTCGACTTATTCAAGCCGCTGGTACCCTGTTTTATGTGTACATACATCAGTCTGTCTCCATGGAGATATCCTGGCCAGCTTACCCCTGCAGGGCTGAATCTCTGCAGGTCACATGGCCCTCTCTCAGAGAAACTTTAATTACCTAGGTCACACATCAAGCTGTTAATCAATCAAGCTGTAGGGATCACAAGTCCCACAAATCTGCCCCAACATTATTATTAAACATCATTCTCTTGTTGATCTTTAATGATGGGCTGAACCCCTATCAGTGAATTGGACACACACCACACCCACACAGTCTCTGATCTACATGTCCCCCGTCCTTCCACCCCCCAGGTGTTTCACAACTGCACGTGCGTGAAGGAGACGAGCGCCCCAGCTATGAACATGTCGGCCATCTTGGGCCAGTGTCCCAGGAAGAGTGACTGTGACTACATGTTTAAGTTCTACATGGCTGCGTCTGTGGTCGGGGCCTTCGTCTCCGCCTGCGGGGCCACGCCCGGCTACATCGTCCTGCTCAGGTTAGCCCCTCCCACTCCCTCGTCATCCACGCAGTGCAGCCCGTCAGGATGGCCATGACTCAGCCTCGACGACATTCACGGACGTTCGACAGGCTGTGGGTTACCGTTTTCCCGAGTGACCGCGTCACGATCAGTGCAGTAGAGGGGTCTGAAGCGTGTCTGTCTCTGTGTTTGAGGTCCATACATCCTGACCTCTGTCTCTGTGTTTCAGGTCCATACATCCTGACCTCTGTCTCTGTGTTTCAGGTCCATACATCCTGACCTCTGTCTCTGTGTTTCAGGTCCATACATCCTGACCCTGTCTCTGGTTTCAGGTCCATCCTGACCTGAAGTCCCTGGCTCTGGGCATGCAGACACTGATAGTGAGGACGCTGGGTGAGCACAATCGACGGACGTCGTCATTCTGGAGCTGGTCCATTTGAAATTCCTTAGATTGTCTTTGACGTCTTTGTGTGTGTTTACAGGTGGCATCCCTCCTCCTATATACTTTGGAGCTTTGATTGACAGGACGTGTCTGAAATGGGGCTCCAAGAGGTGTGGAGGGAAAGGGGCGTGTCGACTGTACGACTCGCATGCATTCAGGTAACAGGAAATCACCCCAGGAGGCTGCTCTGTTGAAAGTGATTCAACACGGCTTCGTCACTCAAGGCTTTACAGAGGCCCGTTAGACGTCCGACACCTAAGGCATTCCAAGCCTCCAACCTGTCGTTCTGTCTCCTTCCAGAGTGACGTTCCTGGGCCTCATCTACGGCCTGTACTCACTGTCCTACTTGCTGTGGGGCGTCCTCTACCACCGGCTGTCCAAGAGACAGAAGAAGAGGAGCCAGGCCAAGGCTGCAGCTCTGGAGAGCAGCACCAACCGTCTGTCAGACACGGGGAAGAACAAGGACGACCTGGAGAAAGAGAGCACCATCTAGGATGGAGGACAGGAAGGGTTGTGATGTGGAGCAACCTCCGATAAAGACTGACACACATACACACACATATACACACACACACACACACACACAGATGTACATACACAAACAATACCGCTGCGTTCACACCGAACGCGAAGCGAGTTGGTTTCAAAACCAACAAATTCGGTGGTGTTTACATATTAATATTAAGCATTCAATGACTTTTAAAATTCAAAACGTTATGTCACTGATTTGCTTCCATACATAACACCCCCTTCACAAATGCACACACACACACACACACGCCCCCAAACACACACTCTATTCATATCTTGAAAGTCTAACAGAACTTTACTGAAGGACTATTGTACATACTGTAATTATGATTGAGACACATACAAGCCTTGGTCTCTGTCAACACAGGACTCTTACTGTCCTGTCTTGAAAGCTCTTGTTACATAATATTCACCTACCTTACAGATCGTGCTCTTCAGGCTGTGTTTCTTTACCTTTTAGGCTTGGTGCTGTTTAGAAGTATTGTTTTAGAGTGGAAACTATAGTTGATTGTACGTACAGATTTCTTTCTTTTTTTCATCTCTGTTTTCAATTTGACTGGTGTGTCAATATAAAGATGTGTACAGCTATAGTTAGGACATGTTCATTCTTTGGCGGTTTGTGTTTTGTTGCTATGATTACCTTGACCTACATCATGTCCAACCATCAACAGACATCCTCCCAGTGTTGACCATACAGCCATACACTCAGTTCATCATTACAATTGCAGTATTATTGTGGTGTTTCATTGGTACCTTATTGAAGATAATATCCAACTTTGCTCTTGTAAGATACCATGCAAGCAAGTTCCGAACAGAGACAGTACCTACTCGTGACCACTAGACGATGCTGTAGACCACAACTGTTTTTGCTAGATTGTGGACAAATATTTTAACTGGGCATATTAGAATGCACATGGAATACAATTTGAACAGTATAACATCTGTGAAATTAGTAACAAGTAAAAAGGTGAAATTAAATGTAGTTTTAAAAGCATGGAGTATTACTCGCCACAATCCAACCACGTCCCATAACCAAGTAAACTTGACATTAAATGCAGTTACAAAACTCCTTCGCTTGTGTGTCTTATGTCCAATAAAAGAGAGGGGAAATCAAGGAGCTGCTGAGAGCTTTCCTCTCCTTCGCTCTGCAGGAATGTGTTCGGCTCTTAAACCTTAATCCCTAAAACTCCACTGAGGGTAAAGCTGCAGGTTCACATGCCCGTGTGCCTGCCTAGCAGCCTGTCTCCCTGCCTGTCGGTCTACCTGCCTGACAGCCTCTCTGTCTGCCTGACATCCTGTCTGTCTGCTTATCTGTCTGCCTGACATCCTGTCTGTCTGCTTGTCTGTCTGCCTGACAGCCTGTCTGTATGCCTGTCTTGTATTATTGTTTTTATTGATTTTATGTAAAGCACCTTGAGCTACAATTCTTGTATGAAATGTGCTATATAAATAAAGTCTTACTTACTTACTTACTGTCTGTATTCCAGACAACCTGTCTGTCTGCTTGTCTGTCTGCCTGTCTGTATGCCTGTCTGTATTCCAGACAACCTGTCTCCCTCTTTCCCAGCTGCATGCCTGCATGCTGGCCTGAACCACATGCTGGTTAAAGCATTAATAACAAATTCCTTGACTCAGACCCAGATCTCCTACTGTGAACTGTCACACTGTGGAGCTGGGGCTGGTCCGGTTCTGGACGCCCAGTAGGTCACAGGGACTAATTGGGCTTTGCTGATTTAGTTGGGTAACCAGTAATGAAATGTCAGACACCCTGTGTGTCTATGGTAGAGATATGCAGTTACAAAACTGTATGGGCTCCTACAGTTGGGTATTACTGTAAAACATAATACATGCCGTTAAAGCTGTTTTGTTTATAAATGGGGGAAATGAATAGTTGGAAGAAGCCATGTAGAATCATTTTTTCTCCTGCTCTCTCCATCTCTTCCCTCCTCTTTACCTTTCTCACTCTCTGTACTCCTCCCCCCCCACCTTGTGCTTTCTGGTATCCCTCTTTTCCCCTCCCTCTCTCCTCCTCCCTCCCTCTCTCCCTCCCTTTCTGTTCACTTGTTGCCGTCCCATCCTGGGTTGGCATGTGTACGGAATAGAAATGTTCCCTGCCTTTTGTTGGGCCTGCTCTCCATAGCGCTGCAGCCCACCGCTCCAAGACTGGGCCCTTCGGAGGCCTGGGCACACAAGGACAGGATCAACAGACAGACACACAGTCACAGGCACACAGGGACAAGAGACTCAAGCTGAGATACGACACACTCAAGTTCAGCAGACACCAGGAGGAGAGGAGGGAGCTGTAACTCAGGCCGGTTCTTCAAGGGATCATATCTAAGCCACAGTTAACCAGGTAAGCCATAGGGAATTCATTCAGAGACCTACAACAAGAAGACCACATGTATAACTAACATTCTGACAGTTGAGTAATTATGTCTGCACGTTTATGTCTGTGTGTGGTGTGTGTGAGAGAGAGAGAGAGAGAGACAGAGCGAGAGAGTGTATTTCTGCAGGTGTGGTTGTGTTTGTGTGTGTAAGGCCTTGTAAAGGTGCTTGTACGGTTGACTGTTGTTGTGAGAGTTGTGTTTATAATGAATGAGATTCCTGGGGCCTGCGCTTTGGGTGGGAGACTTAACCAGGCTAAATCTGAAGGGGATTATCAAAGTAAGACCTGAAAACAGTCAAACTGCCCCAGTCTTTGTTCAGTACTGTTACAGGCAACACTGTGAGAGTGAGGTTCATAACAACATCTCTCTATTTCTACCCAGAAAAGGAACAGTTTGATTTCAGCTTTTCATGGTGGATCATGGATCCAAAGGTCTTGACCTGACAGCTGCAGACATCGCAAATAAACAAACTTGGATTCTTAAGAGCCAAAGTAAGTAACCTTCTTCATGACCTTAAAATAGTTTCTTTAAGTCATACTGATATTGGAGAGACAGTGTGTCTTTTTGTTCGAGGGAATGATTGTGTTGTCAGACTGACGTGTGGGTAAATGATAAAACGTGCATGTCACTGTGATTGTTTGTAAAGCCTTCCTGTAGGGGGAAAGTTGACCATGAATTAAGACAAAAGGCTCCTTTGACTCATGAACTTTGTAACCAAACCTAGACAGGAGCCAAGTGTCCTTGGAGACAAAACCTGCTACTAAACTAAAGGTATATTTGATGCAGTCTCTCCACATGAGACGTTCAGTTCCACTCTGGATAAACCCTCCATAGACCTACCTATAGGGTTTCCTCAGCTTCTCTCAGAGTATTTCAGTTCTCCAGAGATCTCCTGCCCTGTGTCTCCTCCTGCCCTCCCTCCTGCAGTGTCTCTCAGACGCTAAGCAGCATCTGGGCTCAAAAGACAGGCCACGTATTATTTACTCACTGTAACAATATAAAGAGGCTTGTATTTCTGACTTACATTCCAGTATTGTGAATGAAGCTAACAGATGCTGCTCTGTGTGCATGTGTGGTTCCTGAGGCAGACAGAGGCAGCTTCGGTGATGGGGGACCCAGCAGAGGACAGAGAGAGGCTGACCAGTCAGCAGGACCTGTGTGTCCCTGACCAGAAGACCTCCAAACCTGCCTGCTGCTCCACACTCAAGGTCACTAAAGGGACAGTGCAAAACAAAAACAGAAAACGAGTAAATAAACGTTGACCCGCCAGCTGATTCACAATGTTGCAGCAACGTACCGGCAGTGTTGTTACAACACTGGGTGTCAGCTGGGGAGTTAATTTATCTGGGTTTGTCACATAACCTGCTTTCTGGAATACCCCCTGAAGACATACTGTTGCATGTCATGTGGTTGTTGAGATCCTTTCAATATGTATTTTCTCTATGTTTAGGAGGTGTGGGTTACCTGTGGAAAACAAATGTGTGTGACCTTAAATCGCTTTTATAGGAATGTAATCCAACCTCGAAAATTTGTTTTTCTCAGGTGAAGATGTTGAGCTGGAGCCACGGTGATCGGTGATGAGGTTGGAGAGTGTTTCTAACACGCAGGTCTTCTCATCCTCCACAGATGTTCATCGTAGCTCTATCCTTCGCCTACTTCTCCAAGGCCTTGGCTGGGACTTACATGAAGAGCTCCATCACTCAGATCGAGAGGCGCTTCGACCTCTCCAGCTCCCTCATCGGGCTCATCGACGGCAGCTTTGAGATGGGTACCTGCCCGCAAACATCTACAACAAACTTTCCGTTTCTTCCCCCCTCACCTTCACTTCTAGTCGTTTGCTGAGCCTTGAACTCCATTCTCTCGTCAGGTTAAAAGAACATGTCTCTTTGATACACCCTGAAGTTCCAGAGAGGTTTTAGGATGCTAACCTGGCCCTCGGTGGTTTAGATGGTGTTGCATCCTGTCTGTCTTGGCTGTTTGCAGGTAACTTGCTGTTCCTGGCCGCTGTCAGCCATTTTGGAGCTAAACTGCATCGACCCCGACTCATCGGCATTGGCTGCTTCCTCATGGCCGTGGGCTCCTTCCTCACCGGCCTGCCACACTTCTTCATGGGACGGTGGGATTACACCAGCAGATTATGACTTTGTGTCAAAGCTGCGAGAAAAACTTCAAAGAAATGACTGAAACGTGTCTCTCCTGTAGATATACTTTTGACACCGTCATCCAGGGTTCTCAGAATGAGAACATCAGTATCGCCCCCTGTGCTCACCCCATGAGACACGGGCTCGGTCGTCCCGGAGATACTGATGGAGCCGTCCTCTGACAGCCACACAGGTAGGGTCATCGGATCCACGCGTCTCCCTGTCTCTGCGTATTGTGTCCAGTATCTGTAACTGTAAGGTGTGTCAAGTCAAGTCAGTGTTATTTATAGAGCACATTTAAAAACAGCCAATGCCGACCAAAGTGCTTTACAGAATCATCAAATATAGCAGAACAATAAAACAATAAATATGTGTGTGTGTATGTGTGTGTGGACAGCCTGTGTGAAGGACTCCAGCTCTCACATGTGGATCTACGTGTTCCTGGGGAACGCTCTGAGAGGCATCGGAGAGACCCCCGTCACGCCCCTCGGCATCTCCTACGTCGACGACTTCGCCAAAGCCGAGAACTCCCCCTTTTACATCGGTGAGCTGTCTCACCGAGCCACAGAGCCGTCGCTCTCTCTCGGTCAATTCAGTGTGTAGGTGTGAATCAGGAAGTAGTGGTCATTCTGTGTAGTTCCATTGGACTGAGGTTTCTGTAATGTGATTGGCAGCTTGTCTGCAGACTATCACTCTGTTGGGGCCCATGTTTGGATTCCTACTTGGCTCCTACTGTGCGAGGCTCTATGTCGATATTGGACATGTTGATATTGGTAAGTGGCACGCATCAAACTCACTTACTGTCTGTCTATTATGTACTAGAGGTAAGTGTCAGTAAGTGTGTTGTTGTTTGTTTGCACTTTTATTGTGAAAGGGAAAAGAGTGTGGTTTTCCTGGTGCGTGTGTGTTTCTTCCAGAGAGCGTGACCATCACCCCTAAAGATGCCCGCTGGGTGGGGGCCTGGTGGATGGGCTTCTTTGTCTCCTCCATCATCTTACTACTAGCCAGCATCCCCTTCATGTTCCTGCCCCGCACGCTGCCCAAGCAGGGCGAGGAGAACACGCTTCCCTCAGATGCTCCGGAGGGGGTGGAGAATGGCACCAACCACAACAATATGAAGATGGCCGACATTGCCAAAGGTAAGCTGACAGGAGAGTTGTATAGACAAGGACAAAGTTGAGGTTCGAGCAGATATGAAATGCCTGCAAAAGCTTATCGAAAAAGACGCGAAGCATCAAGAAGCGACAGTCATTTTGGTCCTGTTGTTTTTCCTCAGGCTTCCTGCCCTCCCTGAAGAGGCTGCTGGGAACTCCAGCCTACTTCCTGTTGTTGTGCGGCAGCATCCTGAAGTTCAACTCCTTCATCGGCCTGCTCACCTTTAAGGCCAAGTACATGGAGCAGCAGTTCGGCCAATCGGCATCCAGAGCCAACTTCCTCATAGGTCAGACACGGCCCCTCACTGCTCATTACTGCACAAAAAGACCATACTCATTATTCCAGCATAGATGAAGACTTTCCAGGAAAAGAGGAAAGGAAAGAAGGAGGCAAGAATTGAGGGAAAGGAGGGAGATACATCTAAGTTCGAAAATAGACAGAATCTTAAAGCACACTTAAAACAGCCCTCACACCTCAACTGTCAGATTTGAACATGTATTCCAGTTGAAGCCCGAGTCTGACCTCACCCCCTCCTACCCCCCCCGCAGGTGTGCTCAACCTGCCAGTGGTTGCCATAGGGATCTTCCTGGGTGGGCTGCTGATGAAGAGGTATAAACTGAGCGTTGTCTCTGGCGCCCAGCTATCCTTCGTCACTTCCTTCCTTGCCTACCTCCTCCTCCTCCTCCAATTTGGCACCAAGTGTGACAACGTGCCCATGGCCGGCCTGACCGTGTCCTACAATGGGTAAACAAGATCCCCGGATCCCTCCAGATCCCACCTCATTCCACCAGATCCCACCTCATTACACCAGATCTCACCAGATTCCACCTCATTACACCAGATCCCACCATGTAGCATCCCACGTGGTGACACCAGATCCCACCAGATTGTATTGTAGCAGGTAACACCAGATCACACCAGATCCCACCTCATCACACCAGATCACACCAGATTGTATTGTAGCAGGTAACACCAGATCACACCAGATCACAACAAGCCAAAGATCCCTGGTCGATCTCAACCAAAGACACAATTTAAATATCTTTCTCCATATAATTCATGTACCGGTAGTATTTTGAGGCTCCAGGGCGTCGGTCGACCGTCTCTGGTAGATCCAGACGCTCTGTGTGTCAGGTGAGTGTGGTAGTGACCTGTGGCCTGCCCCCCAGGACCCCAGGGCTGTCCCACAACGACAGCGATCTGTTCTCTGAGTGTAACCAGGGCTGCTCCTGCTCGGTCAGGGAGTGGGACCCTGTCTGTGCCCAGAACGGCCTCACCTACATGTCCCCGTGTCTGGCCGGCTGCGTCGCATCGTCCGGCTACGGCAAGAACACGGTAACCACATGGATGTAGGACAACACTGCATGTGCTCATGTTGTTTAGAATCTAAGAGATGTCACATTCTAGAATGGTTCCTGAGTTGAATAAACTGAGTACAAAAATATTTCTATTGATATTACTTTAAAAGAGTAAAACCTACCGTACCAATACTTTCAGGCTAAAATAAGTATTATTTTGTTTCATTTTTTATTCTCAATGTCTCAATATTTTCCCACCAGGTGTTCCACAACTGCAGCTGTGTGTCCGCCTGGCCTCAAGGGGGCAGTGCTTCTGTGTCTCTGGGCCAGTGTCCTCGCGGCAGAGACTGCAGCCGCAGCTTCACCTCCTACATGGCCGTGTCTGTCCTCAGCTCCTTCATCAACTCTCTGGGAGCCACACCAGGATACATGGTCATCATCCGGTCAGTGCCGTCATCCATCATCCGTCATCCATCACACCTAACATCAAGCCCTCCTCTCATCCCACACGTTGGAAAGGCTTGTTTTTTAGCAATCTTTCCTCCCTTACTTCCTTCATTGAGGTGTTCACATTCCAGCACACTTTACGTGTACTTCCTTCCTTTGTTCTCGTCAGTGGACACGTTCCAAACTCTCGCAACAACGTCATCCCCCCACTATTCACTGGTCTGTGTCGCTGTTCTAATATGAATAACTCTTTAGATGCATCAAGCCGGAGCTGAAATCCCTGGCCCTGGGCATCCAGACCTTGGTGGTCAGAACACTAGGTAAACCTCCTCCTTTTAAAACCCTGCTGACGTTTCAAGATGAAATACACATTCTGAGGTGTTGCTGTCGAGTGTCCAGTCTCAGGGTGTGGTGTCCATGTGCCTACTGACCTGTACTGCCCCCGGGGGACTGTAGGTGGCATCCCAGCACCTGTATACTTCGGGGCTCTGATCGACTCGACGTGTCTGAAGTGGGGCGTGAAGAGGTGTGGGGGAAGGGGAGCCTGCCGGATGTACGACTCTGACATGTACAGGTAGGCATGCCTGAGATGAGCTACGTGTGGCATACACCTGTAGGGGTGCATTGAGCATTCTCCTTCTACTTCTGGTCAGTGTTGTGATTTGCCCTGTGTTCTGCATGCAGAGTGATATTCCTGGGACTGATCACCTGTCTCAGTGGCTCCTCCTACATCTTCATCATTGCCGTCATCGTCCTCCTCCGAAGGCAGTTCCGAAAGGAAGGGGTCAAGCTGTTTGGAACAGCCCGCCCCCCCCAAACACAGGAATGGAACTCCGGACTCCCACCAAACTCCCCAGAGGACCGAGGACAGACCCCCACGGAGGGGAGGGGGGAGTTGGAAGGGAGACGGGGTGCGCACAAACCCCCAGACTGAAGGACAAAGACCCTTCCCCTCTCACCCAGGCACCGAGGCAGAGCCATCCCCCAGTCAGACAGGGACAGACGCCGATCTTCCTCCGCCCAACACGGGAGAGAAGGAGGTGGTGGTGGAGGAGGAAAGCCAGCCGGAGGAGAACCAGGAGGCCCAGGTGCACTGCTCTCCAGGGGGAGGAGGAGGGCAGAGAGGGTCCCATGAGCAGGCCAACGGCTCAGTCGAAGGAGAGGTGCAGGCTTCTCCCAGAGACACGACTACCACGATCCCAGGAGGACCAGCTGTCACCCAGGGACGGAGAGAGGACAAGCCAGACCGCTGCCAGCGGTTCTGTCAGTCTGCAGATCCTGCCATCCTAACAAACAGCACTGGAACACACATACTAAAGGGTGGTAGTGCAATGTTAACACACACACACACACACACACACTCACTCACTGCAGCCTGCTCTGTCCAGGAAGCACACCTTTGGGACCCTGCAGGCAAAGACACCTCTGTCAAACATTCCTTTTGTAAGTGAAGTTTGTTCTACATTGTAATAAAAAAAACAGAGTACATCTTCACTAAAGCTACTGTTATTACCAAACCCCACGTGATCATTATAAAGGAGTTGTTTGGAGTGGGATACATCCTCTCAGAAATATGATTTTTCTGTTCAGCTATGTTGACCAAACAACAGGGAGCAAAACTATCCAATTATACTATCTGTGAGTCATGCATTTAATTCAGTCCCAAGTGTGTGGCACGAGTAGTAGCAATGGTGGGTTCATGCATTCTGCTGCGACCCAATCAATGACACTGTGTGTATGTTTGTCTGAGCAGTGTGACTGACACACACTTGTGTGTGTGTGTGTGTGTGTGTGTGTGTGTGTGTGTGTTTGATGGCCTATTACAGGAATCTCCTTCATTTCATTAACAGAGGGCTCGTGATATCATCAACCTCCTTGACTGTGATCTCTGACCTCTGACCTGCAGAAGAGAGCAGAGTGTGGTTCATAATCATGTTTTATAATCATTTCCTCACCTGCATCGCCATGGGAACAAATGGATACAGTATTGTAGCCAATAAGAGGTTATCTGAATTTTATTGCTTTGCATCTTGAATGCAATAAACCTGACTCTCCACTTGGTGACAGTACAGGAGTTAAAATGATGCTTACAGTACTTTGAGGCAAAAATGCTCAAAAGTGATGAAAGGTATCAAAGATATTGAGAAACACATTGTATAATCTTTTACATTTGAGAACTCATAGGTTACTAATTTAGTATGACAACACGCAGACAACAGTTGTTCTTGACACCAGAGAAGTTCTAGAAGACATGAACTGCCCTGCCCTCCACATTCAGCTCATGTTCTATATATACACACTAGACATGTCTCTCTGCCTCCTCCTCAACCCACCCAGATACTTCAACCTCCTCTCCTCTGTTCCTCCTCTCTTCTCAACCCTGTCACAAGATTGCTCTGCCAGTCTCAACCTCACAGTGACACTCAGCAATGTGTGTATGCATGTACGCACTCGTGTCGTTGCAGGTGTGTGTGTGGTGCGCGCAAGCGTTTGTGTGTGTTGCAGTGTCCGTCGGTAGGCACACAGGACGGACGGACGGACAGACAGGCTTCCATTAAGCCAGTCCCATCCCACCAGCTCCTCACCACCATGTCCCCAGGCTCAGGGCTGTGGGCAGAGCCCTGCACTTATCAGGAGGCTGCTCTGACGGCGGGCCCCACGGAAGTCTGCCAGTGGTGGGGGAGAGCGGGTCTGGGGAGAGAGGGGGTCTGGGGGGTGAGTGGTGGGTCCCTGTCAGTGCCCACACACTTTGTGATGGGACACACCATGACAAGTTGACAACTTTCCTCAAGATCTGTGGTTGCGATCGTGAAGTTTTCCTGAACTACTCATATCTGCAATATATTTCATTGTTGACGTCCTCTGTGGAGGAAGGAAAACATGGCGTGGAGCACTTGGAGTCTGAATATTCAGCTCACATATGGAAGTCCACGGTATGGTTTCTAACACCCTCCCTGTCTGTGTACATTCATCATCTCCGGATGTGCTGGGAGGTCGCCAGAGAGAGAACTCTTGGAAATAAGAAGTGAGTGCTTAGAGTTTGTCACCCCAGACACTTCATATAATGTCTTGGTGTAAAATGAATGTCTCTGGTTTCCTTGTTTCGCTGTCTTCACCCCAGAGTGAGTTCACAGAAAACCAACGCACTGCGCTGATAATGATGATGATGATGACGAAGGTGATGATGAGGACGATGACGTATGTGTGTGTGTGTGTATGTAGGGAATGTGACCCTAGTTGTTTCTTCAAGTGAACCCCCATCCCTGTTAATGGAAAGACCAGGCTATATTTGGAGTGGCTGATGTCACAAGTGGTTGTCGGGGAAGCCTATAACAGTGTGCGACTGTGTGTGTGTGTGTATGTGTGTGTGACAGCCTGACTAAAGACGGACACTGCACTAGGATCTCTGGAAACAGGAAGGCTACTGGGCTCAAATACTGAGGGTGAGTCTCTGAACCAGGTTCTTTTTGGCATTATCTTTCTCTTTGATTGTCTCACTGGATGGAGGTTGATGGTAACGAGGTTCAGAGATGTGTGGTGCAGCAAAATAGTTTTAAGGACGTCTCTTTGCTCTTGGTGATGCACTTTGGTTTTTATAATTGTCATTACAGGAGCTTTAAAAAATATATTTTTTAATTGCATGTTGGAAGAGGATTTAACTTTATATTTCTGCCCTTCTGCAATGATTTATGTGTGCTTTTTGTGTTGGGGAACGCTTAGAGATGGTACCCAGGATATTCCCGTAACGCAGCGTCTCTCTAACTATGCTTAATCAGTGTGAGAGTTTATAAAATATAATGTTTCGTTTTCTTTCAGGAAACCCTCGTGCAATATGTATCACCTGAGACTTTCCATGCTTCTAATAATCCCGCTTGTCCTGCTGCCGTGCGTGATCACCGCCCCCAGCAACAGGTAAGTGCGCGCGACGCTCCGATATTTTTTTGCGAGTCTTTTGAGGCATTTTCCGTGCGATTTTCTGAAAGTATCGTTGTTCCAAAACAACGTGTGCCCTTTAGTCTAAGGTTAAGTGGGGGAACGAAGTAGGAAATTATGTGACAGATTATGTCTCCCAATTTAGTGGCCGATTATCAGATTTGCGTAATTGAAATGACCGTCATCTTGAACAAATCAAAATCCACGACCTGGGCCAATATAAAGTCGCCTTGTGAGACGGACATCGTTGTCTAGGAGCGTCTGCGCGCTGTCCAGTCTAGGTGGAGGATGTTGCGCACGAGAGAGAACAATTGAACACTTGTGGAGAGGCCACTTGAGGATTGAGCTAATGATTTGAAGTGAAAGATCAGTGATCAGAGTATCAGTGAGTGGTTTGAGCTGCTCTGACACTTGCCTACCTCCTTTCGGATTCAGGTACTTCAGCCCCATATCAAGCGGGCAGGAAAGCGCACCCCCGGAGAGAGGAGACTGGCTACTGCCAGAATTGGTCTCCAACCCTTTCCTCAGCCTCGTGGGCGCACGTCCCCAGAGAGGGCTCACGGCAGTCAACAGGTATTGTCGCTGTTGTGTTTTTCTTTTGTTGTTGTTGTAGTTTGTGGCTGTAGTATTTTTTTGTTTATGGTGTTTTTAGGTCTTGCGTCATTAAATTGGTATAATAATAAGAAGAGCTTGTTCACTTCTCATTCGACCTAAATTAGTTGCTGATTTGTTGATTGACTGGTGAATTGATTGATTTATTAACTTTAACTCTTTGATCTCATTTCTCCCATCAGCCACCACTTGGAGAAGCGGAAATGCAACACCGCCACCTGTGTGACCCAGCGACTGGCAGACTTCCTGGTTCGCTCTAGCAACACCATTGGTACCGTTTACGCCCCCACTAACGTGGGCTCCAGCACTTACGGAAAAAGAGAGCTGCAGCAACCACCCAGCTACTTTCCCCTTTAACTGGAGACAACTGTAGTTTATGTAGAATAGCAGCTGCTAGATTCACTTCATGTAAAGACAACATGTATACTATTGAAAAATAATTCACATCTGGGATTTAAACTTTTTTTTTACAATAAAACAACAGTGCCTTTTGGTGAAAAAAATATTGAAATTAAATACAAATGTTGGTAGGTTATTGGTACACAGATCAGAGACTGGGGGAGATGTTTAAGGCAGTCGTGCAACACGACCCAAATATGGCATGTGAATCAAATGTACTGTAAAAAAAAAGTAAACTCATGTAAAGGCATATGAAATTCAAATGTTGTCCTTCTGTTTGTCTGCTTGTTCATTCAGTTTTTATAATAAAGATGAAAATATTTTGAAAGTCAGTTTTGCTGCACCTCATTAAAACTACCCCATGTAGGGCTGAGAGAACAGGCATCTCGATTGGATAGTTCCACAGACAGAGATTATAGCTGGTTATATGGCTAGTTCCACAGACAGAGATTATAGCTGGTTATATGGCTAGTTCCACAGACAGAGATTATAGCTGGTTATATGGCTAGTTCCACAGACAGAGATTATAGCTGGTTATATGGCTAGTTCCACAGACAGAGATTATAGCTGTTTGTGGGAGCCGAAAACAGGATATAAAATGCAGCAAATAAAATCCAGATTGTATTTTATTTTCTCATTGTATTACTGTATTGTATATATTATAGTACGTTGTCATTAAAGAGCATTTTTCTTGATGCTCAAAATGCTTAAACCATATTTGGAGGACATTAATGCGATCCAGAATGACTAAATAAATGCCACACATTTACAAATACAAGTTCATCCTTTATGAAATGTAAACTATAAACACGTATGGAAACCGTGCTGTCCAATGTGCTATATGCCTTGTTGAGCAAAACTTTGAGAACCGTCACAGACCTCAGACGGTGATGACACACCCTAAACACATGAGAGGTGATGATTAGGTAAGAGGAGAAGAGGTGTGACGCATGGCATCGACACCCATTGGATGAGCAGTGCTCCGAATATTATGAGCCAATGGATCCTGTTTAACCTCTACCTAAGAGGTATGTCAAAAATAGAACACAGGCATGCTTTTTGCTGATGAAGCCAAACTCGCTAAAGCCATTAACTGTCTAACATCGACTCTGTGTGACAGGTCGGACGTGAAAGAGAGTGTTGAGACCCTCGTGAAAACAGCACAGGTGCCTATGGGTTAATGCACAACATCAATTCCCTGCGATCATTAGAACAAGCTACTGGATCTACATCCAGAGTTGTTTACACACAGCGACTAATTGTCGAAGAGAAGGGTGATGCGTGATTGAATTCCAGACTGTTACCCTCCTGCGTCAGACCTCATCCTGTCCACCTGCACCTCATTTACCCTGAAGTACCCACTCAAAGAGCAGGATGGGAGTATTAGAGGGATTCATGTAACATGTAAAAGTGTCAAGTGTGAAAAATGTATTTAATTCATGTTGATTAGTTTTTTGCTTCGTTTGTCAGAAATAGCCGAAACGGGTAAACACACGTTGGAAGTTGAAAAATGTTCAACAGTCCCTGAACTGATGAGTTCTGTCAGACTTTCAACGTCTCTCACACAGGCTATTATGTGGTTTGTTACATTTGCATTTCATGAATGTTCATGATTCATGCAGAATGCTCCACCACACTGTATACTGCTGTATGAATAATGCGTCTATGTGTCACACTGCTTCAAATTACTGACAGTTGGAAAAATGGTTGCTTGCTGTCTGGTAGTAGGATAACTCCTGAAGAGAATTAGACAAATCTTTCTGAGTTGGTTGTAAAGCTGCCATGAATGAATGTGGGGTCCAGAAATAATTCAAATGCATCATTGTCAATCTAGTACAGACACAGTATATAGGGATGGTGAATGGCACAGCCAGAGAGGAGTTCAACTCTTCAGCATGAGTTGTCAGAGTTCACAGAGAACAAAGAAAGGCAGAGGCAAGGGCGTAGGTTTGCATCAGGTCCATAGGGACCAGTCACAACCAAAGTTTGGGAAAGACACAATCGTCCCCACCAATATTTTGTGAATTTTTGAAAAAATATTTTGCACAATATATTTGCTAAACTCATTTGTGTTATTATCTATACTATGTCCGTCGCTCAAAAAAGTGAAAAATGTATTTCTATCCCTTCGTTCATGCCCTCGAGACAAGATTATATAATTTAAGTTAATTGTCTGAAGTTGCAGTCAGAAACACTTGAATCGTGATTTGCGGAAAGAGTGCTGGCAGTTTGACACGCAGACATCCCAACCTGCAGAAACTAATATCCGGCAGGTGGTATGTATGAACCAGGTTTATTGTAGCCACTATTGTAACCCCTCCGGGGGTTAAGAGATAATCGGTGTCCGGAGACTTTAAGACTGAAGGTTATGAGAGGAACGATGTAGAGCAGGACTAATTGGGTAGGGCAATATATGGGTTGAATAACTTATCTGAACTTGACTGCCAGGTCATGGTTCAAGTTAGGTCAGTCAGGTTGAAGTCAACATGTCCAAGAGAATACATTTCTCATGGGGGGTAGCAATGCTAAGAACCAGGGAGGCAAAAGCGTATACCGGGGTATGGGTTTGATCGCACCCCTCAGGCTAAAGGGGGATGATCAGGATCAGTCAAAGGTGCAGTGGTGCATGAGTGGGGCTAACCCCCGTAAAAGACTGGGCTACGATCAAGGTCCTGAGCCCTGGACCACCACATCCTGCGTGCTGTCCCGAGTGGGACGCAGGAGGGCCGCATACTTACCGCCCACCCAAACAGACTGCTTGTTAACACCGCAAGGTTACCACAGCCTGCCCGGAGAGGGCCTGAAGAACCACTTACCTAGACAGACTGCTTGTGATCACAGCCTGCCCAGAGTGGGTCAAAAACCTCCCACCCACCTAGACAAGCTGCCCCTGTCACAGCTTGCCCAGAGAGGGCTGAGGAGGGTGCTGGCAGAAGGGAGGCAAGATTCTAAATCTTGGAACACCCTACAAGCTTCTACCAGCGGCTACGGCCTAGGTTTGTCGGCGGGTGAGTCCTGGGAATATGTCCCATTGTGCTAAACCACTGGACCCACCAATCTTCTACCAACGCTAACTATACATCAGCAAAGAAGCATACTCACCAAAGCCGTGGAAAACCCGGTCTAGCACCGTTATGTCAGGAGTCTGCTGAGGGATCCGGATGAGGTCCTGAATCGTTTCAGGGAGAGCCCATCAACTGAGGTAGCAAATCTTTCAATGGTGAGAGCAGCAAGCGGCATCGGCAGCGGATAGGGAGACACCATCAACTGAGGTAGCAAATCTTTCAATGGTGAGAGCCCCAAAGGAAAAAAACTGTCAGCCCCAAAGGATCATGGGAACTCAAAATAATTGAGAAACCAAAGGTAGGAATGGTAGCCCCGAAGAGGGGTATCAGCCTAAGTATTAGTGTCGATTCAATTGGTTGACTGGCACTAAAGGTGTCACGGCCACTCCCCAGAAATGAGGAGAGATCCAGGGCCACCCCCCCCAGAGAGATGGGGAGAGGCCCCTGTGAAACTTAATGGGTCCCCTGACCTGTCAATCCGAGGGACATGGCAGTGTAAGGCGGAACCAGGCACTGAAGGTGTCAGGGCCTCCCTCCAGAATAGTGTCCTCTAGTGCGTTTTATGGAGAGAAATGAACAAATTTAGATTTACAATATGGAAAAAAACGTTTTTTTTATATGGGGGGGGCCCCAAGATAGGGCTAGATATGCCCATGTTTAAGGCAAGGTTACATTTATTCATTTAGCAGATGCTTTTATCCAAAGCGACTTCCAAGAGAGAGCTTTACAAAAGTGCATAAGTCACTGATCATAACAACGAGATATCCCCAACATTGCAGGTAGTCAAACATGAAGCATACATTGTGAAAAACCAAACAATATAAGTGCCAAAGGGAAGAATCATAAGAGCATGAAGTTTACATGTATTCATTTTTTAATTTAGCAGACAAAAATGAATAAATGTAAACTTCATGCTCTAATGATTCTTCCCTTTGGCACTTATATTGTTTGTTTTTTTCACAATGTATGCTTCAAGTTAAGTTAAACAAGTTACAATTAAACAACATGGACCTCAAAAGTGCAAGAGTGTACCTGTGGAAAAGCAAGCAACAGTAAACCAGAGCCATAGAAAAAGATTTTTCTAAGATTTTTTTTCTTTTTCTATGGCTCTGCAGTAAACTACTTCACAGCGAGTACAATAATTTTAAATCAGTTACAGCTAACCAACAAGAGCAGCAAGTCCCTAAGTCTGTGGAAAACCAGGGTAGATGAACTGTGCAGGTAACGGTAGATGGGTAACAGGTGTGTCTGGTTAGGAGGTGAACTGGAAGATGTGGAGTGGAGTCTTGGGGTATGTGACCTGGAACATAGACTGGACAGACAAAAAAAAAGGACTGGACAACACAGAACATAACAAGCAGAGCATGTAACCTTGGCTTGTATTAAATCAATCCCTAGCGTCTGCAATCTTTCGACCAGTGTGTTAGCAGCAGCTGGTCTTGTTGAAGCCAGAAGGATAAAGCTAACCTACCCACATAATAGGACCGTGTTAGTTTAGCCTAGTACCAGCAGGCTAGCAACTCAAAAGTGATATTAACTGGTAATATGGTAATGGTCTATGTATTGGAATGGAATTACTGTCAATGTCATTGAACATAAAAGCCTTACTAACTTTTTTTTTGCTTTTAATTTAATCCAGTTTAACTCCAGTCCCAATGTGAGTCATTAACTGCCTGTAGCATTTCACCTGTGATACAATCCACCGTGTGCATTACCGTGTGCATTACCCCAACAGGAGAGGAAATGTGTTTCGAATCTAATGCAGGATCTCTTTCCAGTCTATCCATCGTCACAAACCAGACTGTGATAGCCTGTCAATGGTCATGCTCTATTGAGTCTATCTCTGTCTGTGGATGTCTTTCCCAGACTGGCACTAGTGTCTGCATGTTCTGTAATAGAGGGGCTAGAGGCCACACTTGCTGTCCGAGGCTATTAAGATGCTAAACGCACACATGATACATTGAGTCCACTGTGTGTGGATCTGGATGTCTGGTTGAATCAGACCATAATTATTTATGTAGTAGGCTATTAATAATTACCAAAGGCAGTTTAATTAATACTGCACTGATGACTGATTGACGGTTTGCCATCTCTTTCTCCTCCTCCCTTTGTTGCTTTGTACTCTGAGTCCTACAGTCCTATAGCGATCTAATTTCAGGACAAAAGTTAACATGCATGATGAGCCAAAGATAGTTACAATCTAATGACTATACATCAGTATTTTATTCATACGAACATGCTGTATAATGGTCTGCATGAGGAGGCCCACGTTGTCGCGACATAACAACTTGACTTCAATCTGTTCTTCCCCATCTCCATCCCTTCTCCCAACCTTTGGCATCTCTCTCTCTCTCTCTTTCTCCCTCTCTCTCTCTCTCTCTCTCTCTCTCTCTCTCTATCTCTCTCTCCCTCTCTCTCTCTCTCTCTCTCTCTCTCTCTCTTCCTCTCTCATTCACATACACAGACACACACAAGCAAATGCCAACCAACCCTAAATAAAGAATGACCCTCCACGCAGGTCAGTGGTACAGGCAGATGGGGTGAGAGTGCATTCAATCTGAAAGGCTGAAATTGAAACTGTCAAGCCGGGGGTAATGTTGCTTTTGTATGCATGACAGATTGCCTACCACTCCACCTACTGATGGGGAACGCTCGGGCATGCCGTGTCACATGCTCGTGGGTGCTGTCCTAACAGTCGTTTTTCTTATTCTGATGGTTTTATTTCTAACTGGATGCTTCCACTCTCTATTTATATCTGATGACGCATACTGGCGAAACATTTGTGTTTTGGGTCGTGAGGGAGGGGCCATACGTGATTAAACTGTCCCATCAAAACCAAACCAATGAAAAGTTGCTGTACTTTTTAGAGTGGGTCTTCTTGAAACATGAATGACACTCTGTGTGGTCGGATGTTTAAGATTTCCCGAGAAAAATAAGCACGGGGAACCTTTATCTTAACTTCAGAGGATTCCTGTTTGATAAGCAGACTAGTCATCTAGGCACACTCTGGATAAATTGTAGAAGAGTGAACTGATTGTAATGGCTATACTTAACTGGACATTCTGTCGAAAATGCTTTTAGACCGTGGCGCTTGCCGTAGTCCATAGAGAAAACAAGGAAGTAGCAATACTGCACGTTTGTGACTTGAAGCCACAATATCGTTAGTATCCTGATTGTATTTTATCACCGCAAATAGGATCACGATGTTTCAAGCAGTAATCTGTGACTGATACTTAAAACATTTTAAGAATGGGATAAGGACATTGAATACATTGACAATCCTAGCCAGGTTGGAAGCTTTGCTCTGCACAAGCGAAAGTTATATATAAAAAAAGAATGATGGCAGAAAATAAAGAAGGGACGTTCAGGTTTGTTGTTGTCGGTGGGGGAATCGCAGGTGTAACATGTGCTGAGCAGGTGAGCATCTTCAGCATATTGAACAGTTCTTTCCTGGGTCCTCTACAGTAACACCCTGAGTCATTTTTGTATTGAATTAAAGCTAGCCAGCTACTGTAGTATTATTTGACAATTAATCAATCAATTTGAACTTAAATTGTTCTCAAATATATTGCAAACACTGACAAACTCTTGACAGTTGGCCTCCCAGTTTCCATCGAGTGACGTCGCCCTTCTGACTGCAGCTCCTCAGATCAAGACAGTTACAAATTTTAAACAGGTAAGCAAGTTGTTGTCCAGTCTGTTACCGTATCAGGAATGACCCACACCAGATAGTAGCTAGCCCTTTATCTAGTCTGCTACACAGTATAGATTGTCCATGGCATTAACTGCATATCCACTTTGATGACACCCCTGGGTTAATACTCTCAGACTCTAATAACGAGTGGGTCTCCTCCCTGGTCCTGGTTAGGTGTCGAAGGCTCTAGAGGAGTTTGATGTGGAGGAGTGTCCCTCCAGCGTCCTGGAGGAGAAGTACACAAACCTGAAAGTGATCCAGTCTGCTGTCACAGGTCTTCAGGCAAAGCTACATGTAAGTGCAGGGGCCTTCTCTCTATCTCCCTCTTTCTCTCTCCTCCTCTCTCTCTCTCTCTCTCTCTTTCTCTCCTGGGCAGGCAGAATGGGATCTCTCCTCTACTGTCTTACAGGAAAGTGATTGCTATTACACATTTTGGGTACTGAACAATAGCTTGTTCTTTTTTTTAAACAGTGGCATGGATCTTTTCCACAATCCACCTAGTCTGGATTTCTGTCTCTTAGATATCTGTAAAAGCTAAATGATCTCCACCTAAACATACAGTTTGTTTGTGTTCTGTCCTCCGGTCCACCTGGCTTCCTGTCAAGCACTGCCATCTTGTGGATATTTTGTCTCTTGTGATATAAACTGTATTTATCAGTTGAAGGAAATGTGAGCTTGTGACTGATATTCTGATCCTGACTGCTCTCAGACTCTTCACACTGTAGATGGTCAGGAGATCCAGTATGAGAAGCTGTGTATCTGCAGCGGGGGAAGACCCAAACTACTCACCCAGGACAACCCCTTCGTCCTGGGGATACGAGACACAGATAGCGCCCAGGTACACTTGGGTGCCCTGCTCTGCACAGTCTACAGTCAACCAACCACCTGTTACTTTTGAATCAAATATACTTTGTTTTAGATTATCTGGGTATTGGTCAGTATACTGCTATTGGTATACTGCTATACCTTTGGACTTGTTCTGCTCTTTTGTCTACAGGAGTTTCAAAAGCAGTTATCTAAAGCGAAAAGAATAGTGGTCATTGGGAATGGAGGCATTGCCTTGGAATTAGTGTGAGTATATTGAACTATGAACACCACTTAGTGCTAATACTAACTACTACTTTTGTTGTAGTTGAATTTGAATAAATCTGCATCCAGATCTGAATAATCCACGTGCAGTATTTTGCCTTTGCAGGTACGAAGTGGAGGGTTGCGAGGTCATTTGGGCTGTAAAGGACAAGGCCATAGGAAACACCTTCTTCGATGCAGGAGCCGCCCAGTTCCTCATCCCATCCCTGGGTGACTGAGAAGCCGGGCAGAGCTGCTCCGTGTAGGAGAGCTCGCTACACCACTGAAGGGGCTGGGGCCTCCGCTGCAGCTACCTCAGGTAAACACCTGCTTCACTGGGACCTATGGGGCAGGTATATTGGCCAGAAATGTCTAGAAGGAGAGAATTTGGATTTCACTGAATACATGCTTCATGCGTGTGTTTAAGGTGGAGATCGTAGGGTGGCAGAGCCTGGCAGTGCCCTGGGACCAGACTGGCATGAGGACATCACTATGAGAGGAGCACAGAGGAGGTGTGTGTGTGTGTGTGTGTGTGTGTATGTGTCTGCATGCATGTGTGTAACTGTGTGTGTAATCTGTTCCTCTGTGCTGTGTCCAGGTGTCTCACAGAGTGAGCGTGGAGTACCAGTGCGAGGTTGAAAAGATCTACACACACCAGGAATGGCTGCAGTCGAAGCATGCTCCACACACAACTGACGCAGGTCTGGAGCCCTCGTCGCACTTCTCGTTTATGATTATAGGAAATGTCAAATGTAAATATGCCTTTCCTGTCCACTAATCCTCTCCCTCTCTTCCTGCAGTATCCTGGAAGGTGTACGTCCAGCTGACCAATGGGAAAACGTTTGGCTGTGACTTCATCGTCAGCGCCACAGGTGTCGTGCCCAACACAGAACCATTTCTCCATGGCAACAGTGTAAGGAAACGGTTACACGCACAGTATTGACAGACCTTTGTCTCACCCAAGTGTTAACAGGCTGTGTGTGCGTGTGCGTTGTGTGTGTGTGTGTGTGTGTATTTCCATGCATGTGGTCAGTTTGCGCTGGCCGGGCGATGCTGGGCTGCAGGTGGACGACCACATGAGGACGTCAGAGCCCGATGTGTACGCCGCGGGAGATGTTTGCACTGCATGCTGGGAACCCAGCCCTCTGTGGCAGCAGGTAGACTACAGACACGACCCCCCCCCCAGTGCGGCCCCTTTAACAGGCAAACTTCAACTGGCCTCTGACCAACCACACTGGTTGGGATTTGAGAAGCAATGTCTGTCTTTCCGTGTGTCTGTTTCTCCTCTGAGTGTCTTTCTCCGTCCGTGTCCCCTGTAGATGCGTCTGTGGACGCAGGCTCGACAGATGGGCTGGTACGCAGGCCGCTGCATGGCCGCCGACGCCCTGGCTGAGCCCATAGAGCTGGACTTCTGCTTCGAGCTCTTTGCGCACATCACCAAGTTCTTCAACTACAAGGTACCGTGGTTTGTGGTTGTCTGCAGACCTGGGCCTACTGTCGTGTTGATTTCAGCCACATCAAATATTGTGTGTGGGGGAGGGGGGGGCATCATAAAATAATTGGATAGTGAGAAGATTATTAATTGAACTTGAATTAGAACTGCACAATTCACATTTAGTTTCCTATTTCACGTCACATATTAAAGTGAAGCCAACACTGCTAGTTTCTCTCCCATCCCGTCCTCCTCCCAGGTGGTCCTTCTGGGGAAGTTCAACGGCCAGGGCCTGGGCTGGGCCTTGACCAGGAGCTGCTGCTGCGCTGCACCAAGACCCTGGAGTACGTCAAGGTGGTCCTGAGCGGGGGGAGGATGGTGGGGGCCGTCCTGATCGGAGAGACTGACCTGGAGGAGACGTTCGAGAACCTCATTCTCAACCAGATGGACCTGACGCCTTATAGAGACGAGCTGCTTAACCCCAACATAGATATAGAGGACTACTTTGACTGAGGCTACGTGCTGCAGACAAGAGGGAAACCAAGTGGTTTTAAGGCCATACGTTTTTATCTTGCACATCTGTTTTCATTTAAGCGTAATTTGAACAATTGTTGTAAATTAAGTTTAAAATAAATTATTTTGCTGACTCTGTGTGCTTTAGCATGTAAACATGGACTTCAGGCTCGATAGTTTGTCTGGAGGTTGTTCCCTGCCTGCCCTCTACTGCGTGTGTACCTTCAAATGACCACCAGGTGGCATTTGAGCACCATTTTAGTTCAAACCTGTTTTATTAACCAAAGGTGTTCAATTCAAAGAACAAAGTGCCTGAAAGTTTCACAGCAAGGCTTAGTGCTGAACGTGAAGTGGATGTAAAATCATACAAAAATAAGCAAGCCAAATATAAAAACATTCATGAAATGTCAAGACGTAATCATACACAGAAGACACAGAATGATGGATAATTTCGGATGTGGAAAAAACATAATTAGTAACCTATTTTTAGAGTCAATACCAGGTGACATCTAGGTCACCTCTGGATGAGTTTTCTCCTAGAGCTGACTCTGGTCCACAGGTTCCTCGCTGTCTTGGCAATGGCCGCCCCTCGAGGCAGGCGCAGGCTCTTCAGAGGCTCCCTGATACAGGCCAGAACCCCTGGCTCTGGGTGCTGCTGCAAGTACTCCTGGGAAATGTAGTCGATTCGCCGCAGCTGCTTGCTGTAGTAGTTGCGGAGGTCACAGAGCTCCTCCACAGCTCCCTCGGAGATGATGGAGACCTGGGAGGGGAAGGCGACCAACGCTGGCCCCTGGTGGTCGGGGGTGGAGACTGCAGGGGGCGGAGGAGACTGATCCCTGCAGGATCTCCTCCGTCTCTGAGGGGTCGTTGATTTACGTTTGGAACTAGGTTTGATTGGTGGTGGCGGAGGTGTGTGCTCGTTGTCTATAATATTGATCTCTACGTCCACCTCTATAGCGGTGGGGAGGACAGGCTCATCTCCACTGTCCTCATCCTCCTCCTCCTGATCAGGGGGGTTCTGTTTCTTGGCTAGGTTCTGTTGGTCCTTGTCTACCTTCACCAGCTTGGGTCTCGGCGGAGGACTGCCGTTGCCCTTGACAACAGCAGGTGATGTAACTTCTTGGGCTCCAGCATCAGACTCATCCTCCTGTTAGAGACAGGAAACAGCCAGGGTCAGCGACCTTTCACCTTACAGCATAGGAACCGTTTCCTGTGACTGAGCGACAGAACCCAGAACCCGGACACAAGAGTGTTTAGCCAATCAGAGTCTGAGTTGAACCAAAAGTAAACGTGCTGCTTTAAAGAGACTCTTAACACCAAACATGCAGCAGGAAAGGCCAGTTTAACAGATGGCCAAACAGCCTCTATACATAACTAGACAAACACACCCGTGTTAGTGGGTCTAGTTAGTGAGGCACAGCATTAGTGAAAGCATGCTCTGTACTGAATGAAACGTGTGTGTGCAGTGACGGGACATACACACAGGGTTGAGTTAGGACAGACACCATGAGTGCTGACTGTGTTAATGTCAAGCAATGTTTATGTATGGATATAGAAATGGGACATGCACTTTCCCTTCTCACCAATCATAACCACCTTGTGGTCTCCACCCCCCCCACCACCACCACCCCCCAAAGACTATTGCCTTGACGATGCCATGCCCAAGATGCGGTGGAGCGGTTGAAACAGAGAATGAATTAACTGTACTTTCTTTCTCTCTCTCTCTCTCCCTCTCCCTCTCTTCCCTCCGGGAGAACTAGCGGACAGGGTTTTTCTTGGCTCTCTTGTTGCCTGGGGGGCTGGCAGCTGTGTCCCCACCTGGTCTCTTGGCTCCTGGGGGCTTTACCTGGTCACCACACACCTTAACCTGCAGGTCAGTGACATGAGCTTTATACCTGGCAGGCTTCACACACTGTGGGATGAGGGAGAACGTCAGGACAGGGACATGGGACATGGGGACAGCACAGGATACCTGCTCCACATGTCTCAGAGGGCATCACTCCTCACAGTCTATCACAGTCTGGTGACGACAATGTGCATCACAATACCGAGGAGACAGACTTCTTCCCCATGTAAGGGAATCATAGGTTGCTGTTGTGGAGAGGTCGTCCATCTTAAGAGTTGATTATCGGAGTAAATTCGTTCAATTTGAGATCGAGGTGATTTGAATGAGTGAGTCAGATCTAAGTGGTTAAGGGTGGCTTCTTCACTAACAGTGTGTTGTTAGATTGCTAGTGGTGATCACAGGTGGTAAAAGATGGTGTTGGCAATGATTACTGCTCTAAAAAAAGCTTTGGAAGAAGAGAGTTGTAGGAATCATATGCTACAGAAATAAATATTTCAAGACCTACATGTTTGATTCAAGATTAAGACCTTTTTGTGTCACCTGGGAAATATGTTTTACTTACCTCATGGGATCTGTAGTTCATTAACTAAGTGTCACAAAACATAATCCAAAAAGCACAATTGTTTATAGAAGAGGGGGGGGAAACAGGGCAGTGAGAACAACACAGGAATAAAACAGAGATTTCACAATAGAACAAAGAAGTCAAAGAGAAAGGATGAGAGAGGAGGATTAAGTATTTGACACATCGACTCACAAATCACACAAAAAAACACTGAAGAACAAGTAGAAATGTCTCCCTTCACCGTGTGTGTGTGTGTTCTGCACTGACCGTGGTGGTGTCTGCCGCTGCTAACCCCGTCCTCCTCATCTTCATAGTGATGGAGGTAGTTTGGCTCTTGAGCAGAGCAGTCTTACGACCAGGCTTCAGGTAGAAGTAGGTGGTGTACGGCGTGAAGCTGTAGTCCTCACTGCCAGGAGAAGGCCAGCCACAGATCAATAGAGAAACCAGCTACAGAAGGGTAGATATGTGTGTGTGTGTGTGTGTGTGTAACTGCTAGGGTGTCGAACCTTAGGTAGCCCTGGATGAGCAGGCGGACGATGATGGCCTCCACCTCCGGGCGAGAGAGGCTGGTGGTCTGGATCATCTTCCTGCGCTTGGCCGTGCCCTTGCCCATCCAGGCCTCCACCACCTTCAGAGGGGTCATCTTCTCGTCCAGAGAGGCTGCCAGCTCCAAGATCTGGAGCACATCCCGGGCGTGCTTTGTGATGTCCACTGTGATGTAGTCTGCGTTAACACAGGCAAGGGGACATGAGAATAAAAGTCAGACCCAGACAAGACAGGAAGACAGACAAGCAGGCAGACAGACAGACGGGTAGGCAGGGAGACAGACAGGTAGGCAGTAAGACAGACCGTTCCCATGTCTGCAGACATCACACATCTGGTTGCATCCTTCATCGTCCCAGACTTCATCAAAGTGAACCGCCATGACTGAACGCCGACACCTGGACAGAACAGGCAGGAATCAGCAATAGTAGCACACCTCCATCCACCAGTCCATCCCTCTGTGTCTTCAGTACCTGTCCACGTTCTGGCAGTAGTCCACCATGGTCAGAAGCTTCTTCTGGCCCACGTTCTCCATAACAACCATGGTGCTGATCCTGAAGATGTCCGCAAAGCCGTAGAACACAATACAGTCTGCAGGACGGTCATCCCTGCCTGGAAAGAGGGAGACAGAGCGGGATGAGGTGGAGAGAGGAAGGGAGAGAGAGAGAGAGAGAGAGAGAGAGAGAAAATTGATGATAGACATTGATGGGAATTCCTTGTGTAGCAGTTGAGAAAAATAATCAAAATGAGTGAATGAGTCCCAACCTGCGCGTCCACTCTCCTGGTAGTAGTTCTCTATGGACTTGCTGATAGTGTGGTGGATCACAAACTTCACGTCAGGCTTGTCGATGCCCATGCCAAACGCTACCGTGGCCACCACCACCTAGAACAGTCATCAACACCTTCAAATTAAACAACACGCAGAGGTCGAAATGGAACCACCCCTTCCTGCAACTCCAGGTCAGAGAGACACACGGGTCATGGGTCATTCCCCAAGTTGACTCCAAAGTCAAAGGAGACCAGCAGGCATCTAGCCTGGTCTGGCACGGTGTGCTTTGGCGTTGGTGAGTACCTGGATCTTGTTATTGGTCCATTTGCGGTGGATCTTGGACTTATCGTTTGGGTCCATTTGGGCGTGATAGGGGTATGCCACGATGCCCTTCTTCTCCAGGTCGGAGGACACCACCTCTGCATCCTTCTGAGAGAACACGTACACTATCCCTGCAGGAACAATAACACATCCAAAACACTCCATTTAACCAGGAGAGTTACATGAAGCAGGCTTATAGAGTGTCACATAGGCGTTGAATCAACCTTGTAAAGCGTTGGGGACACCAGAGGTGGAATACCTGACTGGTCCTGGTATCTCTCCTTGATCAAAGCTGATATGTCTGCAATGGATGTCTCGTGGTTTGCATCTTTCATTTTAACCTGAGAGAAGCAAGCAAGGCATGTTAAGGGTCACAATAAAGAAACATATGTAGCCTTCTTCAGAAGGTCAGAGCATCACTGACAGGAGTGTGTGTGTGTGTGTGTGTGTGTGTGTGTGTGTGTGTGTGTGTGTGTGTGTGTGTGCCTGCGGATGCGTGAGGGCAGGTGGGCAGCCAGGTAGGTGCAGGAGTGCGGTTGCCATGGCGCGCTCACCTCGTAGTACAGATTAGTGCGGTTAAAGGAAGCCGTGAGCGTGATTGGCTCAGGCACGCACAGGATCTTCTGACAGTCCTTCAGGACGCTGCTGGTTGCCGTGGCAGTCAGGCCTAGCAACGGCACGTTAGGGAACTGCCTCTTCAGGATCCCCAGGAGCTTGTAGTCTTCACGCGTGTGAGGAGAGAGGACGTTATGACTGTGTGTAACACGTCTATGACCATGCATATTAATAAATATCAATAACTAAAATGTAAATTAATACAGTTATGTTCCTGTCAGAGACAAACTGCAAGGATGGCAGACTACACAATCTGCACAATGTCACAAGGTGAGTCACCGGGTCTAAAGTCATGCCCCCATTGGCTGCAGCAGTGGACCTCGTCGACGGCGATGCGGCTGAGCCTGCCCGCCTGATAGGCCTTCTCTAGACGTGACATCAGCAGCTTGCTCTTGGCGATCTTCTCCGGAGTGACGTACAGCATCTTGAAGGGAGCCTTCGGGTCTGTCATTCCAGCCATCACCATCTTGGCATGCTCCTGCGTGGACACATAGCTCAGTCCGTCACTGTAGATAATGGCCACGAGCGTGCAAACCGGAGGTGCGGGGAAAGCAGGGGTAGGAATAGAAGTGGTGTTGTCTAGGATGGCGTCGGTCAGTTACCTTACTGCTGGATGAGTTGAGGCAAACTGCTGACACGTCTCTGGCCTTCAAGTACATCAGCTGATCTTCCATGAGCGACAACAGCGGTGTCACAACCAGGGTGAAGCCTAAAACACACGCACATTAGGACAAAGAACAACAGATGGGTGATTCTCCAGGAAGAGGCTAATGAGTGTTTGCCCAGAACCATTAGCCTGTCCACTGCGACATGGGTCCTATACGCGTACAAACAATGCCATAAGGAGAGTTGAGAGCCAAGTCGATAATGAAACTGCTGTGTGTGTGTGTGTGTGTGTGTGTGTGTGCGTGTGTGTGTGTGTGCGCGTGTGTGTGTGTGTGTGTGACCTTACCCTCGGAGCAGACAGCAGGTAGCTGGTAACACAGACTCTTGCCTCGTCCAGTGGGCATCACTAAGAACAGATCCTTGCCAGACATGCTCAGGTTAATGGCCCTCAGCTGCAAGGGCCGAAACTGAGACAGCTTGAACGCATCCTTCAGCTTCTTCTCCAGCTCCTTAGACCAGGGGAAATCTAGAACGATGGAAAAGATCATCGTAAGAAACCGACACTTACATTCTGAAAGGTTCACCTTTGGACGCATCACAACACTATCTGGTCTCAACAGGAAACAGTAGCATCAACTAATTACTGGTACTGGCCACCTCAGTAGAGAGTAATCTGTCCTGTACTGTACCAGAGTTGTCATAGAGTTGCATCTCCTTCTTGCTGATTGGCCCAGCTCTGGAGGACTGTGACGAGGAGGAGGAGCCTGAGGGCTGGGCGGAGTCACAGGCCTCCTCCAGCTTCCTCAGAAGGCGTTCCTTGCGGGAGGTCAGACTGGCCTGCTTCTCCAGCAGCTCTGCTACCTGCAGCTCCACCACCTCTAACTCCGCCTCCACTGAATCCAGCTCTGCCTGCACCCCTGAAGAACGGGAGGCCAAAAGGTTTATGTTTCATCATACTAACACAGATAAGTAGAACAAAGGACTGTAAAAAAAAATCTTATCTGTTATCTAATATTAACTGCCAACTGACACGTTGGCAGCCTGGATACAATTCACACCCTGTTCTACATCCTAGGGGATTACCTATACTGTAGGACTGATAGAACCTATAGGTCTTGCCTATCCACAAGCTTATGCTGTAGCCCTCTGGGACCTAGTGTGACATGGTAGAGCCTGCTGTGAGGTGGGAGAGAAGTCTGACACTTCCGTAGTAACTAATGACCTCTGTGTCTCGGGTGGAGGGGTAATGATCTCAGACACACTACTCACACCTCTGGGGGGGGAGCAAATGACTGTACCTCCTGCCTCTTACGTGCATCATCTGTTGAGCTCTACCTCTCTCACAAATAAGAAAACCCTGATGTTTTATGCTTCAATGTTATTTCTTCAACTCATACAGTGACATGCCGTCATTTTAAGTAGGAACATGGTCTAAATGCAATAAAAATGTACATTTCAACAGACGTACCATTTGTACTTTCACTTTCCATTACCAACGTTGTCTAAGCTTGCGACCTCGAAGGAGACAACCTCGACGTAAAGCTAGATGTAAATCTGGAAGAAGAAAAAACAATGTGCAGCTTTAACAAATGATCATGGGTAAATCACTACCACTACTAATTTTGCATGCTGATCCGTTGGTCTACATAACACAATAGACTACAGTGTTGATATACACAGGAGATGATCCTGCCATCTGGCTTGCCTAGTGGTTCTCGGTCTGACAAGCCACCTGCTCGCGATGTTAGCTAGGCTAGCTAGCCAGCTTTGAGACTACAGCACTTTAAACTTTGCTTTGATAGCCAATGCATTTCAAAACAAATTATGATTAGCTGTGCATAGCCATTTTAGGGAACACATTTTGTAATCCAATGTTTAATATGAAAATTAAACTCACAACTCGTTGACGTTGACTTCACCATTCAGTTTGTCTTGTTTGGATTTCTTGATGGTTGGTTGCTAGACAGCTCGCGCTGAGAGCTTTGGGAGCCAATCCGGTGGCGACGGCTTTCACTCTTCAGTGTTTCAGGGGTGTGTTCACGTCACGACATGCACTCATCTAACCTTTAAGCTAAATGGTTCGAAAGCAATGCACAATATTAATACATTACATCAAGTGAAATATTAATTTTGCATTGTTATTTATCAATTCAAAGTTCTGTATCGTCGAGGCTCCACATTCAATATGTTTTTGTTAGCGAAACGCTCTTGAACAAACCTCAGATTTGTTCCGGAAGATGTGAGGAAGGGAAGGCGTGTTTCCGGAAGACGTGGCTGCAGGCGGCTGTGACAGCTGTCAGAGGATTCATTTTTGTTAAGGCGCAAATATTTCTAGTTAATGTGCTTCGAACATTTCATCCATCGTCAAAATGATCTCTCTTACGGATTCACAGAGTAAGACTTTTCTATCTGACTGCAGCTATGATAAGCCGGTACTGTTGACTTGCTAACATGTCAGTTGACATACATTACTTATGCTAAGCTAACTGATGATTATTCTTGTTAGCCTATTGCAGTATAACAGCTTGCTGTTGGCTAACATTAGTTACAAGGCAATGTTAGCAGCTACTTTACATCTCAAAAAGTTATTAGTCTTATTAGCAACGAGAGAGAACTCATTATTATCAATGCTGTCCATCCATTTTTCTCACGGTGAACATTTTAATGATGTGTGTCTGTGCTCACGCACTGAGCTATGTTCCATGTCTCATCCTGATCACTACACATTGATTGACTGCTTATTGATTCTTCCCGGGCCCAGAAATGATTGATTAGCAGTGATCAAATATAACATCACAAGTTTTGAATGAAGAATTGAATGCAAGTCACCTGAGTAAAGCTATGTGTAAATGTATGTGTTTCCTTTCTGTTTGCAGAGATAGGGATAGGGACTGACTGGTTTCGGAGTGTTCTTTCTCTTCTTTGGGATGATCCTGTTCTTTGACAAAGCCCTCCTGGCTATTGGAAATGTAAGTGATGTCCTGTGAAACACTTCCTGTCACCCATGGAAGCCAAAGGAGAAACTATTTTTTTAAATTGTTAATCTCACTCTTTTTTTTCTTTCTTTCTCTCACTCTCTCGCTTGGAAGATCCTCTTCGTAGCGGGGCTCGCCTTTGTCATCGGGCTCGAGAGAACGTTCCGGTTCTTCTTCCAGAAGCACAAGATGAAGGCCACCAGCTTCTTCCTCGGTGGTGTGCTCGTGGTGCTCATCGGCTGGCCCATCGTGGGCGTGGTGCTGGAGGTCTACGGCTTCTTCCTTCTCTTCAGGTGAGGATGATTCCTGATTCCAAGGTCCAATCAGCAGTCCTCCATCCTGGCTGTGGTTCTTCTCACTACCGTCTCTACCTGTCACAGTTGCTGGCTCTGTTGGGCAGAGGATTGTCTCCTGATGAGGTCTGTGTGTGTGTGCTTCTCCTCCAGGGGGTTCTTCCCAGTGATAGTGGGCTTCATCAGGAGGATACCTGTCCTGGGCTCCATCCTGAACTTCTCCTTCATCAGTGGGGTGAGTGGAGGAGCCGAGCCGCATGCTCCCTAGCTTCACTGACCTGACGGAAGGATGCAGGTTGCCTACTAATTTAGACAGGGAAATGTGTGTGTGTGTGTTGTGTGGACGCCCTTTGTTCTAAGGTGATGTTGTGTGTCTCTGTCTTCCTAAAGCCTTCCTAAGGTTTTCAAGACTATCAGAAGGCTTGGTCAGTCATTGCAGATTTCCCTTTGCATGTGAGCATGATGTTGCATGCACTAACGCGTGCACTCATTTATCCGTCTCCTGTTCCACTGTATAGATCTAACGGTCCATTTCTGACACGGACACGATCACATTTAGAATTGACTGTGTCATTTCATATTTATGTTCTCCATGAATGTTATTAAGTTGAGTGAGAACTAGTATATGCATTCATCCGATACCCTAGACATAAGTCTCATGCATAGTCATGCTGTTGTTCTATATTCTGAGGTGTTTGGACACTGATTTAACCAGCTTTCATTTTGTTTTTTTTTCTTTCAGTATGTGGACAAACTGGGAGAGAGCAACACCATGGTATAACAGGGACTTTTTTCGTGTCCAGACATTTTCATTTATTTTTTATTTATCATACAGCAGTTTTACAAAGCAATGCCAATCACCCACATGGTCAACCACTGGCTTGCAACAGATCTTTTTACAAAGGGTTTATATATGAAGACTCTCATCCCACTTCAAGGGAAAGGTCAGCATTTTTTGTATCGGCCATTTTGATTGGCTGACTGTCCCAATAAAGCGTTTATGTTGCCATGGAACACTGTTACTTACCAATGGATCTGAAGCCGGTTACCTGGGTCCAGCAAGACATCCTGCATGTCAGTGCTCTCGCCAACGGGTTGACTCTCCAAAGAAGCCCCTTCTGAACTAAGAACTGTATCAGCTCAGCTTTGCAGTGTGGAATGTGTAGGGCTGCAGGCTGTGTACTACAGTAGAGGACATCCTCAGGGGGTGGGCCCTGTTCTTATCCTCTACAAATGCAGCCTTTGATCAGCTTTCCTACCTCAATCATCTGACATGATTAGATCGGCAAAGCACTTTGATTGGTAAAGCACAGGTTTTCTCCTTTTTTTGTAGGAAGGGTGCGTTTGTAGATCATTTCAACAGCCGGCTCTGGTCATAATATAATGGTGCCTGTGCTTTAACTCTAACTGGGAAGGTGAAATTCCTCTGTTTTCTCTCAAAGCTGTGCCACTTAAAGACACAGTGGCACATAGTCAGTTCTAATCGTTCATTCATTGAATTATGATGACTGACAAGGTGGTGGGTGCGTTTTTTTAACATTAGGCTACTGTTGGACATTTAGCATTTAGCCTAAAGCTATTTGGATGGAGGCTTACTGAATAGTCAGGTGTGATGTGAAAATGCTTTGACAATGTTTAACTGCCGGGCACTTTTGTAAATACTCTTTAAAAAACTATTTTGTCTGTGTCATATTTTGGGGCCCATATGTGTACAATAAACCGATTACATGACGTGTTGATGGTACATCCAATGATAGCGATTGATTGATAAAGAACCCCTGCAAGCCACCTTTTTGCAGTGATGTCACACACAGTTTATATAAATGGATGATAACGTCGATGAGATGCGTAGGAACGCCCTAAGTTTTCCTGATTAAACACTCCTACGTTCATTGAGAGGCTGTCAGAGGTCCATTCATAAAAAACGACCGGCACAGGCTATCCGTCTGCGCTTCAGTGCACAAGGTGTAAACATATCGATATTTCCGAGCAATTACCCCGATTGTTTATTAGGCCTACCATACGGCCGCTTCAAGTGTTACTTAAATTAGCACGAAAAAAAATCCATTACTTTAGAGACAAACAAAAAAAGTGCACATTTATATTTCAACTTTTTTCTCACCACTTTCTTAGTTATAGGCCTATATGATGGTATACATGTATGCCTACGGTGATTAATTGCTTGCTTTCCAGGTTCATTCATTTTTGCAGCCCTCGGGGTTCGCCCCAGTTCATCAAATTGGCATGACCTATTGCTGTTGACATCCATAATCCAATATGTGGAGAGTTCGGCTATGGCCTCCCCGCCCTGTTGATATAAATACAGCGGTAGCGTCTTGCGAGGCACTGAACGTCTTCACTGACTTGGAAACGGATCAGCAACGATAAGGAGAACTTCTTCCGAAATGAAAGTAAGCGCATGTTCTCTTACAAATTAAGTAAATATTATAGACAGGGGTATCATGTTTAAATAGCCTAGAAATAAAGTGGTGAGAATGTTTTGGTTGTGCCCACGTAGCCTAACATTTCTTTAAATGTAACGACTTTAAACTTTTACCAGAGTCTATGTGCTGTAGCTACCAACTGTTAAAAGTAAAGCGTCCTGTAATGCAACTTCTGTGCCTAGGGTGCGAGGACTGTTACGGCATACGCGCTTGCGCTTTTACTGGTGGCAACGTTCATCTCTCATTCTTGGAGTGCACCCAAGGTAATTTAAATAGCCTAATTGTAACGATTCCAGATATTGTAATTGAGAAAACATATCTGTTCTGACCAGTCCTTTTTTGTTTTCAAATTAAAGAATATCCATCGGAGAAATTGGACGCCGCAGGCTATGTTGTATCTCAAGGGGACTCGTATGTATCTTACTAAAATGTACCCTGATTTATAGGCTACATTTTTGAGCCTTATGTTTTATGTTCTGTAATTCCCCTTCAACTGTAACTATTCCACATCCACCAACAACTTAATATATCCCTAAGGGATACTTTAATGTTCTAAAAAAACGTTTTTACAGAGGGAAGGCGGTTTATATCTGAAGACCAAAAAGAAGGAGACGTGTATGACACATTACACTTGGGTAAACACCATTTATTGCTGACATGGATAAAACAACTATATACAGCATTGTATCTTGATATTTAATGGTTCATTTGCTTCTTCGTGAGATCATCCCAGTCACCACCTGCGCGTGTGTGTGTGTGTGTCTTCCTCGCAGAGACACGCAGTCAGAACACTGAGAAGCTGAGTGTGAACCAGGTAGCCACTGTGTTGTTGAACTTCCTCCAGCAGGCAAAGGAAGAAGGTGAGCGCAATGTTTAGAGAGGGAATATCTCAGAACAATGTAAAGTGTCACTACATCAGTCAATCAATGTTGTTCCTGTTCCTTTCAGCTGACGAAAACCCGGATGAAATGTATTTTCAGGACCTGCCAGCTTGGAAAAGAGAATACTTCTGACACACTGATCTACTGATTCTTAAACATCTGGATTTGTAAACATCCTCTGATTGCATCCATAATTTTTGTCGTTGGATGTTTTAAATGGTGTGTAAGAAAACATATTGGTTTGTAAATATGGCACATATTAAGTTTGAATGTGTTGTTTAATAAAAAGAAAAATTTGAATTCACAGCAACACTTGTCAAAGACAACTTATTATATAAACAGTGTTCCTCATTGTTACTAATTTCATCAAAAGCTTTGGTGATTGATAATTCAGTGCAATTCAGTGTTTTAAAATGTCTTATTCACATTGCCAGACTTTTGATGAGACACTTACATTTCTAAGGAATGAGTTTGTCCAAAATCAAAGCATGACATTTCACATATCCTATAATTTACAATGATTCTAGAATGTTCTAAATCTAGTGTGAACAATTACTTATATAAATGAATCTCTCAATATAAGCAGAGGTCTGTGGGGTGAACCAAACAGGTATCTGATAGTATTACCTGAGTGTGCCACCCACGTCTTCTTGCATCACTTGTCACCTGTGACCTTTAACCTCTCAGTCGCCAGACTTTCCTGGCACTTTTTTCTCGCCCTCAAGCACGTCCCTGAGAGAGAAAGGCGCTTTAATGTTCAGCCTATCTCTCTCTGCCTCTTCATCTTCATCATAGTCCTCCTCATCATCACTGTGGTGGGGGGTGGAGTGTACGGAGGCCGCAGGGGAGGGGGGCACTGAGGCGGGCCGGGGGTAACGGAATCCCTGAGTCTGTGCGGGGTACAGATAATACAAGAATGTCACAATATGATTATTGTGCAGTACGTGCTATGCGTGGGTGTAGGTGTGTGTTTGGTACAAGTGCGAGAGCAAAAGATAGAGGGGGTCTAGGAGATCACTGGAGGGAGCCTGATGGCTGATGTTGTATACTGCATCCAAATGTTAAACTGTCAATTACTGGTCACATCTTGTGTGTCAAACCCCAGGTGTCAGTACAGTCTGATGGAACATGATCTCTCCTATCCTGTGTCTCCTATCCTGTGTCTCCTATCCTGTGTCTCCTATCCTGTGTCTCCTATCCTGTGTCTCCTATCCTGTGTCTCCTATCCTGTGTCTCCTATCCTGTGTCTCCTATCCTGTGTCTCCTATCCTGTGTGTCCTACCTGGGGAGGGGCCAGTGGATCCATCTGGAACTTGTCAGGGAAAGCTCTGCTCAGGGCCATGTGGCGGGCATGCTGGTAGAACTGCAATCACACATCCCCACAGAGCATCAGAGTGTGTGTGAGTGTGTGTGAGTGTGTGTGTGAGTGTGTGTGTGTGTGTACATGTGTGTGTGTGTTAACGTGCATGAACAAGCGCTCACCCGTCCCAGGTACCTCCAGTCCAGCAGGTCAGACAGCCTCTCTGTGCGGTTCCGCTGGATGATGCGTTGTCGTCTGGACTGTAGACAGAAGGAGAGCATGAACTGGGTCAGCTGGTTGCATGACTCATCAGCCGAGCGAAACCGTCGGTCCACTATGTAGATCCCTGAGGAAAGGGAGGGGAAAACAACGATACCATTTTGCACACATCAATAAAAAAAAGGTCAATAAGAGTATATATTTTAAAAACGATATGTAGATATCTGAATGGAGACGAATGATTCCCGTCTGTACCATATGCGGCGGGATCAGAGACATGGTCCTCCATGAAACAACCGAAACCAGACAGGTTGGTGGTCACACTGGGTATCCCCATCACCGTGCACTCACCTGGGAACACAGGGAGTCAAGTGGCTGAGTGGTGATGGAATCGGCCTAGTTGCCTCGAGGGAACCCTACTTGCCTCGGGGGAATGTCCCTGTACTTACTGTCTGCTAAATGACTAAATGTAAATGTAAACGCAGACAACCACAACAAGCAAACTCAGAGACCCAGAGCAACACACAACACCCACTGTGTGTGTGAGTGTGTGTGTGTGTGTGAGTGTGATGACTGTGTGTACCTGGTGTGTATCCCCAGGGCTCATAGTAGGAGGGGAAGACTCCCAGGTGACAGCCTCGTACAAACTCCTCGTAGTCCATAGGCAGCAGGGGACTGGTGGAGGACAGGAATTCTGGGTGGAATACTATCTGAGAGGAGGAAATGACACGCAGGAAATGACACGCTCTCACTGTCATTCCCTGTGTCGTGTCTTCAGACTGCACACAGAGATTAAGGCGTGAGTTCCACAGTCAGAGGGATTCTGCCAGCCGTACCTTGACGCGGTCTGTGCGAGCGTTGAAGAGGCCGATGCGCCGCACGTTGGTCAGGATGGGGTCAGACGCGTCGTCCAGCATGTTGTGAGTGGTGACTGGAGGGAGCGTGTGTCTCTGCGACAATAGAATCATGTGTGTGTGTGAGCATGTGGCCTTCTTAAATGTTTGTGTGGGGACCAGACGTTCCCTCAAGAATGGGGTGAGGGACAAGGGACATGCTTGGGTACTTGTGGGTGTTTATGAGCTCATCATGAATCTCCTTCAGCAGAGAAACCAATGAGAAAGCATTCAAGTCTATGGATTACTGGTCCATGACTAATAACTCTTTGAAACAAGCATCAGAAGTATTGATCGCTGTCTTCCAAACACAGCAGCTAATGATATCTAATGTCTTCTCTCCTGAAAAGTTCTTACTTTAGGGCAAAACAGACGAGTGTAAGATGAACATGTTGAGTTCCTAGTTAGAACAGTTGGATGCTAATGCACAGTATTGAGATGTATAGGGCAATAGCAGGCTGTGACACCACGCTGTAACCCGAGGGTGTAAACCTAAGATCTCTCCTCTCAGTAGCAAACAGCACATTTATCTTCCTGCCATTTGCATGTGAATAAGGATAAAAGGTAATAAACCTTGGAAAGCAGGTTAAGAGACTGACGTGAGCGCAAGCATGAACTGGCAACACAGTCTGACTGATTTCACCCAGGGGATTAATAAAGTACCTACTACTACTACTACTACTACTGCTACACATGTACATATTGGCCCCTTCCTCTCCTCCCCCAGCCCGGTACACATGTACTATAGTCAATAACCCCTCCCCTTTTAGCCGCTGACATATTGATGTTGACATAAACCACATCTAATTGAGGGCGGCCTGTTTTCTTGTCTCTTTTGTCGAGGGATAGTGATGCATCATTGCTACACAGCAGATCTATCAAGCAGTGGCCCGCTGGGACAGGCGTTAAATAACCCCACTGTGGAGGGACATTTCACCAGCACTCATTCGTGTTTCTGGCCTAGGGAATCCCCCCTTCCTCCCGGTGAAGATAGATCACTTCTCTGGGGTGTAGCTCACATCGATCCACTGACTGTTTAAATGGCTTTCTCTATTCATTCATTCATTCATAAAATAAAACTGTGTTAGATTCCTGCCCTGTATGTCTCTCAGACTAGGATAGTTATCTAGGTTATGTACTTCTTTTGTTTATCTCAGTCTATGAGAATAACTCAGAATTGCTTGTATTCCTTTCTGTTATGTGTTTAAATGTATATGTCTTGTTTTAAAGAGCCTTCACAAAGCAAGGACGCAACTCATTATTCAAACGATCGTCAAAAATGAAGCTATGATTGTTGTTGCTTATTTCATATTTCTGGCATTACACACAAATACACACATTTTTCGTCATTTTCGTATATATACGAGTATGTGTACCTGTGTGGCAAAGATGGCTCTCTTCATGATGGTGAAATCATCTCTTTCCAGGATAGTATTCATGTCAGGGATTTCACCCTCTGAGTGAGAAAGAGAGCGAGAGAGAAAGAGAGAATAAGAAAGAGGGAAAGGGATATAAATACTGTAGGTCTCACCTCTGGCCTACAGACACATCCAACACACACACACACACACACACACATTTCTCAACAAAAATTCATTCACACTCTAACCAGCATGGACAAACCATCATCAACGCCCAGCCTATTTCAACACTTAGGAGATACACCAAAGGTCATTTATCCACAGGATAATAGTGAGAGACAGGTCAGGCTACAACTCTCCCGTCAGGCCAGATGACACTCTGTGGGGACCGACAGAGGGAAGTAGGGTGTTACATGGACTTACTTTAACAAGGCCTCATACAGTCGCTTCCCAAACTTCTCCTTCACACTGTGAGCAGTGTCCCTACATGGACAAGAGCACAGGGGTGGACCCAGGTCAGCCAATCAGGACTGTTAGATGAGTGTTTGACTATCAGTCTCTGAACAGCATATGAGAGAAAGGTAAACAGAGGATGAAAGTCTCTGTCTGATATGAAAACTGTGCAGAGTTCTAAGCAGAACCTAGCCTTGGTTAGCTGAACGCCTTGTGATCTGGGGACCTACCAGAGTTGTTTGCGTACTGCCTGTCCCTTCAGTGTTTCTACGTTGAAGTTGTTTGTCTTCGCTGGCATGATGAAGAACACCACCACTGTCACATCACTCTTATGGACCTGGGATACACAGCAAGTCAAAGGAAAGAAGACAAACCAGAACAATAAAAGAAAAATCTAAACCCAGTTCACCCTTTACAGTGGGTGAACTGTAAAGAGACTGTAATTGCACAATGTTCAATAGCTCTTCAAGAGTCAAGTTTCCACATTTTCCCCCTGAGGTCAAACACCCAGCTTTAAAACATGGTTGGGGTATGTCATAAGAGATGTCTTGTAACACCATAAATCAATGTCAATCAGCCCCCTCGGTCTGCAGGAACACGGAGGAGAGGCTGGAGACGTGGGTGAGACTCACCCTCAGCAGGTAGTTGAGTCTGGACAGAGACTCCAGGAAAATGTCTGCTCCCTTGTTGGAGAACTCATAGCGTCCTGCTATGAAGAAGCAAAGGGTCTTGTCCAGGTTGAAGTCAAGGTGGCTGCCAGACAGAACACACACACACAGTTTGATGAGATTGACCAATGTTGGAGTGACACTAGGACGTGTGAGGTAAGCATGAACTCTTTGATCCAGTGAGTCGTTCTGCATGAGATGTGTTTGTGGACAGCAACAGGACCGACCCGTAGAAATGACCCCGGATGAACTCCTGGATCCGGTTCTTGTTGGTACAGTGGAGGTTCTGGAACTCGTGCATGGCTGAAAACTTCTTCAAGTTCAGACCGTTGGGGGTCACCACATCTGCACAGAACAACACAAACCCCCCCCTCCATCTCTCAGCAGCCATGCACTGTAACACACTTGTTTCATAGAAGGATTTTAGTCTCATCCTTCCCCACCTGGGTGTGATGAGGTGTAACAGACTAATCCTTCCCCACTTGGATGTAATAAGGTGTAACAGTTTAATCCTTCCCCAGTTGGATGTAATAAGGTGTAACAGTTTAATCCTTCCCCACTTGGATGTAATAAGGTGTAACAGTTAAATCCTTCCCCACCTGGCTTCCTGTGCAGCATGTGGCTGGCCTCCACAGCTGTGATCTGGGACACTGTTGTGAAGACGTGAGCGCAGTGAACAGCAGCCCTCTCCAGACAGTAGCGGTGGTAGATTTGCCTCTCCCCAGCTTCCTGGTCGACGTTGAACTGAAACAGGGTTAAAGAAGACAACATAAATGACTTACTGTATTGACCTGACAGGAGAACAGCACCAAAAGTAGTAGGTTTATAACCAAGATAAAACACTAGATCAAACGTTGTGTGGACTGTCATTTATCTCAGTCTGGTGTTACTGTTCCTGGGGGTGGCAGGATGCTAGTTGGATTGATTTAAAAGACAACTGTTATAATGGAAGGACATTCTCTGAATGGCTTCCCTCCTCTCTTTCCCATGCCTTTGCACTCCTTACTCCCCTAGCTCTCCTTACCCATTCTACCTCTCATATCCTTCCCTTTCCATTTCTCTCCTCTCATCTCCTCTAACGAGAGGCTGTCAATCATCCCTCAGCCTGGTGAATGGCCTTTAGGTCCACGCTGACCTTTACACTGTGAGTCTAAGAGGCCCAATTACAAACAGCAGTATGGTAACCACTGACCCTCCCTGACGCACCGCCACATACGGCTGACACTCACTAACTCTGACTAGCTCTCTACAGTGTGAGTGTGTGTGTGTGTGTGTGTGTGTGTGTGTGTGTGTGTGTGTGTGTGTGTGTGTGTGTGTGTGGGTGGTGGTGGGTGGGTGAGGTGAGAGAGAGAGAGAGAGAGCTAGAGAGTGGGAGCGCTCTCTCTCGCTCTCTCGCTCTCTGCGCTCTCGCTCTCTCTCTCTCGCTCTCTCTCTCTCGCTCTCGCTCTCTCTCTCTCTCTCTCTCTCTCTCTCGCTCGTCTCTCTCCTCTCTCTCTCTCTCTCGCTCTCTCTCTCTCTCTCTCTCTCTCTCTCTCTCTCTCGCTCTCGCTCTCTCTCTCTCTCTCTCTCTCTCTCTCTCTTCTCTCCTCTTCTCCCGTCCCTCATTATGGTATCTGATATGTGTGAGTAAAGGATTAAACCCACTTTGTCCAGGTTGTTATAGAAGTCCACATTGCCAGCACATAGGTACCGGCCCAGCAAAGTGGCATGGGTCGTGAACACGGTTGCCACCGGGGATCCTCCGTGAGCGGATGAGAATAAGCCCCGCCCCCGCCTGCCATTCGTGGAAGTGAGCGATGACATTTGGCGTGTCCCCAATCTGGTCCGTCAACTGATAACCCAACAACAGGGAATTGAACATGGTATGTTTTATTATTTTAGCAACTGTTATACAAATTTCAATTAAAGTGAAAATGTCAAATGTGGCACTTACACCACTATCTATATTTGTGTTTGGAACAGGAGCAGGCTTTGCCCATACAGTACCTCTTTGAAGAACCAGGCTATCAGGGATCCAAAGATGAGCGCGTTGTTGGCCTCTTGGTCGTTAGAAGGCATGCCGATACCACAGGAGTCCCACAGGTCCCCCCTCCAGCGATCCAGGTTCCAGGCTGCCGACTCTACGTCAAACAGGATCACATAGGGGCTGCCCTCTATCAACCAGCGCCCAAAGTGGACCTGTACACACCAACACAGTGTCATAAACATGTGAGGAAAATACACTAATATAATGTCAACACAGAGAGATTGGCTGTACCTATGGTTACAACCACATCATGTAAACAAGATAGGTGTAGATCACCATTATTCAAACAAAACGTTCATACATTATATTAAATGTTATCCCTATTTGGATAGTTTTTGATGTAAACATATCCTCACGAGCTCATTGTACATTCATCTGCTGTTTATGTGAACTCCATAACCAAATACAAGACGTTAATGCCATCTAGTGGTGAAAAGGCAACTGGCTGTCGAGTACCTGGCAGCCGTTGGTGTTGAGCGCATCCATGGCTTTCTTTATGGCGGGGTTTGGGGGGTCACATGCCTCCACCTGGGTCTTGAAGTTGTGCTCGTAGTACGGCCCCATCATGAAGAGATTCTCCCCCCATTCATCCACAGTTATTTTAGCCTTGGTCTGGATCACTGTGTAGATACCCCCCACTGTTGGAAACACACGCACAAACACACACACACACAGACGCATGAATGCCTATGACTTGTATGTGTATAAAAGTATAAAACTGACCATCTATAGTGAATGACAATCGAATGTATAGGACCATGTCAAATACATCTATAGAGAAGAAGAGCACAGGCACCTGTGGTGTGACATAACATACACAACCACACATGAAAATAGCACTCACAACCGCCCTGAAACGTTGTCAGGGGGACTTTGTAAATGTGCGTATGACGTCAGAAGGCTGTCAGTGTTATATAAGGTGATAATATACCTTATAGCAGATCTATCCAGGCCTGATAACCTGTGAACTGTTTCCTGAGTAAAAAGAGGCCAACAACAGCCTGCATCCTGCATAAGAGAGTCACAAACAGACCCTGTTTTAATATGTTGAAAAGAAAAGAAATGCTGCCAAACTGTAGATAACTCTAGGGACTTTTTACAAGACATGAAACTCTGTAGCCCATATTTAACAAAATCAACCTAAATACAGGTATTTTCTCTAGTTTGGGTATCTATCCAGCTTAATGTTTAACTGTTCAGTCATAGATATTCTATCGCTACTCTCACTGTACTTCAATATTTGCTCTTTGGGGCCAAAGATAGGAGTCTGTTTCAAAGCCCACCCCGTCAAACAAACAAGTGTGGAAAAGCCCCAGGAGACTAACTGACTAAGTTCTACATCTATTCCATCATTGTGTGTTATTCCTCACATAGCTTACTAGTATGGAGTATACATCCATGTCTGACTGCTCTGACCTCTGTGTCAACACCTACAGAAGCTCGGGACAGCTGATCCCTTTAACAGCATATTTTGTATGATCAAGTTGTGAATGATTTCTTGTGCATGCATATATGCATAATACTGTAATGTGGCACATAGCGACCCTGAGTGGTGACGCCATGTTCCTTCATCCTCACCTTTGTTGGTGACTTCCCAGGCTACCTCAAACAGCAGCAGGTCTTCCACAGGGAGGTCCTCCTCCTCCCACAGGGGAAGGCCGCTCAGGGAGCTCATGGATAAGGATCGAGTAAGGGGCATCTTAACAGCAGCAAGTGGGCTCCTATTGTCTGTTCAAACGTACACCTTTACAACATAAAACCTAAAAGCGTATTTGAATGCTCCTTTTTAAAATGCGACATTAACGGTGCCGTTTGATGGCGGTTGGGTTGAAGTGGTATCTGGCGCCTAGTGACCTGGAAGATGTTTGCGAGGTTCCCTGGCACTGGGGCTGTGGAAAAGCTGAAAACCAGGTTGGTGGGACTGGAAAGGCCCGATGTGGTCGCAGTCCGTCTTTCCTCTTCGCCTTTCAGTGAATGAACTCGACCCCTTGGTCTGTTGCACAGGGAAAGCTAGTGTATGGGAGCATGGGACTGAAGTCCACGGACATCAGTGTGATGGTTTTGGCAAAGCCACCAGTTGAGAACGTGCCGGTAGCAGAGTAAGCAAACAGCGGCGCACTGATTATGTAATTTAATTCCACGACCATTTGTCAAAGCACTATCCAACTGTTAGAGTAGTCCGTCTATAATGCATTTTGAACGTAGGCCTACCTTTAAAATAACACGCCATGCACAGAATAACATTGTTTAAGTGGGGCCCCATTCTTTTAATAAACATAACAGCATTTCCAGTTAGGCAAGCACTATAGGTGCAACCGTGACGCACTGTTCCTTATGACTGGCGTCTCTGTTATTTTTCTACCAGAGACACTAGAAAGTACAAATTACAATTGGTCCTGTTATGGTTAGCTTAACACCATAACAAGTCCCACACGCTTTTGCACGTGAAAATTGTGTTTGATTAATTGACTGACATGATCTGATGACAAATAATTAACAATCGGCCAACCAAATGCCTCCTTGAAATATTCTCCAGATGTATCTTTCTAGGAGGATTCACTATCACTAGCCTATTGCATCACTTGTACAACTACATCATCATTCAAAACATAATGCATGTTCTTATTTACGTCAGCAGCGCGCAAATGGTAAACATTTCCTAGAAGTATGAATGATGCATTCACCCCCTCCCAAGTAGTGGGAAGCTCCGTAATATGTTGAGGGAGGGGCGCAGGTGCGCTTCGCATTGCCAGCCCCTTCACGAAACTGGTTCATAATGCTGGATGGGTATAAAACTGCAGTTTACACATCTGCCGTGGTCAAAACAAGGACTGCTTGGTGTAGATTACCGCACACTGTTTAGACTGGTCAGAATTGAAAAAGTGAGCACATGGGTTTTGACAGAATGATGATTTTGGCATTGGTCCTGTTTTGTGGTATTCGTCAATATGGAACTCTTGGGGTGTCTCTAAATGGCTTTGGAAGTTCTGAGTGGACAGATAATACAGGTACATTTCTGTTTTAATAGCTCAAACTGTATATTATGGATTTGTTTAATATGAAACATGTTTATAGCCTAATCGTCTCTTTGTACCTCCAGGACTCTCGCTGCCTGCCAGGGTTCGTGGGAGCTCTGTGGTGACAAAAAGAGAGTTTGAGGGTCTTAATTTACCTGACGACCAGAATCGTTGTTACTTTTTAAAAGAGAAAGAAGACAAACGACAGATTATCTGCAAGCGGCTAATTATATATAATCCCAACGCCCAGTTAGGGCTTCGTTTTGGAAAGCGAAACACCGATTACAGATCCCACATCGGCATTACAAAATCCAGACCGAACAAACTATCAATTTTATTTAATATCTAAGAATTGGACGTACCCACCTGAACATAATTTTCCAACGTTGTCTAACAAATGTGTTTGTCCACTTTCCTTGAAGGCTGTTGGCCTATTGTAAATGTATCCAGACAAAGTATTACATAGTATTCCTGTATTTCATACCTGTTCTCTCATTTTAATTGTTACACTGTTGCAGCAGTGAAAATGTTGACCCATCAGTTTTTATGTGTTTTTAATGCAAGAGCCAGAAACCATACAATCAATGTTGTTGTTGACAATGTTTATGTGACTAAATATCATGCTGCCAAATAAAAAAATGACAATTCTCACATCGGGATGTTATTGCATGTGTATGCATATATTTATTAAGTTACTCGTCCAATTGTCAACACAATTCTTAACACCAATGACAGTGACAGCTCGTTTTCAAAACAAAAACTCAAGGTGAGGACATTACGAATCCACTTTGGCCCTCTCCCTTTGACAAAGACGTGGAAACACAGGGGCTGGGCCTCCCTCCACTCCCCCCCCCGGCCAGGACTTGCCCTCCCGACGGGGGAGCAGACAGGAGGATGAGGGTCCTATGTATCCCTACAGGGCGGAGTTAAATGAACGTGTTCAAGTGCAAATGAGTGAAAGGAGGAGCCCAAACACTTTCTATTTGATCGTACGTAGAATAGCTGCAAAACACAGGAAAACAGACCACAGGCAATGGATGCTATACACACTTACCCTAGGTCACACTACAACCAGCATGTTACACTTCACTAGACGGCCACCACATCCTACTGAGGAGGGTGTGTGTGTGTGTGTGGGGGGGGGGCTCAGGGTGACAGGAGTGTATCAGTTGTGGAAGAAAAAGTAAGGAGTGTTAGGGGGGTGCCTGTCAAGATTATTTCGCTAGAAAGGATGTTAGACTGAGGAGGGAGGAAGGAATGACTGATGCACAGACGTGGGGAGGGTGATGACGGGAGAGGCGTGTTGGGAGTGTGTGACGTCCGCCGGTGACCCCGACTTGGGCCTACAGGTCTTTCAGATCCTTCTGGATTCCCCAGAGGGTGTCGGCGCTCTTCTTGAGCTGGGCCACCTCGTCGTCGTTCAGGGTCATGTTGACCACGCTGCCCACGCCGTTGCTGTTCAGCACGCAGGGCAGGCTCAGGAACACCTCCTCGCCGATGCCATACATGTCCTGACAACCACAGTTACGGATCCATTTCAACACAAAAACTCAAAGTTGAGGACGATTCAAATCCACCTCGGCCCCTCTCTCCCTTTGACTAAAGACCACGGTCAAATCATCCACTACACAGAAACGGTGTGCCTTAGCATCAGTGTGTGTGTGGGGGGGTTTGGTGTGAAGCCCTCACCTTGACCATGGTGGAGACAGGGTGGATCCTGCTCATGTTCTTGACAAGGCTCTCCGTCAGGTCAGCCACACTCAGGCCGATGGCCCAGTTGGTGTAGCCCTTCAGCTTGATCACCTCGTAGGCACTGCAATGCAACACGCCGCTGTCAGTCTGGTAGTATGGAACAGGGGACCCGAGGGCGGAGCATGGTAACCTAGGTAGTACATGTACCTGTCCACCACTTCTTTGTGTGTCTGCTTCCAGTGCTCCTTGTCTCCATCAGTGCCGATATCGGGGTTGAGCTTCTGCAGGTTGACTCCTGCTACGTTGGCACCGCTCCACACAGGCACTGCAACACAGTGACAGACATTTGGTCACTTCCTCTAAAACCCATCGTTTGTTACCCCTCTGTTCTCTCATCAGGTTCCTCCACCGACCCCCCCTTCCCCCTCCTCCGCGCGCATGCTCACCGCTGGAGTCTCCGTGCTCCCCCAGGATCCAGCCGTTGAAGCTGCTGGCGTGGATGCCCAGGCGCTCAGCCATCAGGTAGCGGAAGCGGGCAGAGTCCAGGTTGGTGCCACTGCCGATGACACGGTTCTTGGGCAGGCCGCTGAGCTTCCAGGTGACATAGGTCAGAACGTCCACTAGGGGGCCACAGAGAGAGAGAGAAAGAGGGTGGGGCGGGTGAATGACCTTGCCAATACACTATACCATAGTCTGCCCGTGGGATAAAACTGGAATGATGCTGGGTTGACAAAACAATGATCTGGTGGCATGAAGTGTGTGAAAGACAAAGGCTGTGTCTACTACCGCGCACCTAACGAAGTACACTGCAATGTAGTGCACTGCAATGTAGTGCACTTACATTTGCAGTGCACTCAGTTGCTGAGTAGCGCTGTCTAAACTGGAACACTTTACTTACCCACTAAGCGGGAAGTGACGCACGCAAATCTGCTCGCGACACCCGAGAAACTAAACCCGCGAAACAAACCCGCTTGTATTTCTGTCACTGGACTCCTCCTCTTCCGCTACGTAGCCAAGATGGCGCCCGTTTAGGGCGAGTAGTGTCCATCGTCGGACACTTCATTTTTGGACCGTTTGCAGTGCATCATCCGGGTACTTTCAGTGCACTGAATTATTTTGGTTTTTCAGCGTAAGCGCCCTAAGCACTGAAAGTAAGTGCTCGAAGTGCACAAGTGCGCGGTAGTAGACACAGCCAAAGCGTGTGTTTCATTGTGTGTGCACTTGAGTCCCTGTGTGTGTGTGTGTGTGTGTGTGTGTGTGTGTGTGTGTGTGTGTGTGTGTGTGTGTGTGTGTGTGTGTGTGTGTGTGCGTTCACGTACCTGGGTTGGAGACCACCACAAGGGTGCAGTTGGGGCTGTATTTGATGATCTGAGGGATGATGGCTCTGAAAACGTTCACGTTCCTCTGGACCAGGTTGAGCCTGCTCTCTCCTTCCTGCTGGCGCACGCCGGCCGTCACCACCACAATACGGGAGTTGGCGGTCACTGCGTAATCTGTGACACACACACACACATCGTTAATTCACAATAAACTTTAAAAACCACACACAGTTCACCTAGTAGGGAAGAGCATGAACTGGAATGTCATCTGCATTTCACTAGGTCTGGTAAACAAGCCAGGGTCAGACTGCCGTACCTTTGTCAGCCACGATCTTTGAGGTCTTGAGGAAGAGGCTGCCATGCTGCAGGTCCATCATCTCTCCCTTCAGCCTGTCCTCCATCACATCCACCAGGGCCAGCTCATCAGCCAGGTCCTGCAGAAAGAGAGGAGGGGGAGCAGGGGGAGGAAGCGCACAGGAAGGGGACAAAGGGGGAAGGGGACAAAGGGGGAAGGGAACAAACCCGATAGCAGTGAGGATTGGGTTTCATTGTGATAGAACAGTTTTATTGTTGTGTTGCAGTAGTTTGCTAGAGTCTTAGTGGTTGATGCAGGCAGGGGAACAGAGGCAGGCAGGCAGGGAGACTTACCCTGAGGAGGATGCTGATGGCACAGGCCATGCCAACCTGTCCCACCCCCACCACCGTCACCTTGTTCCTGGGGGGCTCGGAAGGCCCACTGGCCAGTGGGGGTGATCAGTTTCTGCATGACAGACGACATGATCCAAGCTGTGCCGAGAAAGAGACACAAGAGAGTGAAAGTGGAGATGAGAGAGAGGGAGTCTAAGTAGATCAGCCTCTAATTAAGCCTACACCCAAGCATGGCTCAGTCTAATGGTTTTACACTCCAGGTCAGGTCACCAACGGTGCTTTCTGATGCAACAGTAGGCTACTATGAAACCCAACCTCAGAGCCAGCCAATCACTATCCTTAATCTTGTGATGGACTTCAGGAGGTCCTAGTAGTGGTCACTTCAGTTAACCTTGAAAAATGACAAAGAAAATGGGCAATTTCTGCCATCCTAGTCAATAAAACCTTGATGCCTTACCTCACACCATTCCAAACAAACTGCAGGGCATAGACCCATCGGGAAACAGGAACTAACGTTTTGCAAGTAAATATCTACTCCACTACCAAGGCTGACACCATCAAATGATTGACGGATCTGGGCCTTCGGGTCTAAATGGAGGCCATCTTGGATTCCTAGCTCCTCAAGAGTAGCTGTCTGGCCTGAAAGTCCTCTAGTGTGATTTAGGATGCAGGGAGAATGCATTGTCACTCTCCTAATGCAACAGTGTGAAGGCCCAATCCCTCCTACTGGTATGCACCGCTCACTGGTCTCTTTAATCCTCCCTCCTGCCCCCTCTTCTGGCAAAGTGGAAAGTGTAATCCTGCAAACACACTGCATATCCCATCTGCTGTGTGCGGCACACACACACAAAGCACACACATACAAACGGCACTCCCAGGCACACACACACACAACTCTGTTTATGTAATCACAAATAAGGCTATCTATAGCCCAACTGCCAACAGTGCATCAGTAGAATTAGGGTTGTAGTGCTCATATGAACTCGAGAGGCTCCAATTCAAGTTTTTTTTAATTTTGCTTAAACCTTTGAGAAAATAAATATGTAATCCTTGTGTATTTTATACAGATGAGCGTTTCTCTCACCTACCTACCAAAAAAAGACATTCCAAATACCCTGACAGTAGGCCTAAGAGGCCCTGTCTCTGCTTTTGTGATTTCATCTTTTCAGCCATGCCATCTTTTGTGCCATTTAAAAACAACCTATCCTTACTGAATTGTGTGTGTGTTAGTGACATACTTCCCCCGGCCTACGCTGAATCCCACATCTTCGAGCCAACTAAAATATGACTGCCAAACATTTCACATCTGAAAGGTGTGTCCGTTGTCGACGATTCTTTGATTCTAAAGATAGTCCTTTCCGTTTTCAATTTGCATTACGCAGAGACCTTTCATTGTCCTTGATCCTGTCGATTGGTCTGACTGACCCAACTGTTCTTGTATGATGACTCAGCTCTCAAAACAAATCTCCCAAGAGACGTGGAAAATAATTATTAACCACTAACAAAATAGATATTGAAAGTACCTCCAGCAATTCAATTCATCATAATTGCAAATTATGCTAGTAGCCTGCTCTATTAGCAACTACGTCGGTGAATAAGATGGCCGTAACCTTGCTGTGAACTAGCTAGCTAGCTGAATACGTTAAATTGTGTTTGTTATCCATGCTAACTGCATCAAATTGAAAGCGATTTTCTAAATGGACTGGATATCTAAATAGATTCCACATAAGATATCCCCGTGCCGTGTACCGTTGTTACAGATGGAAGCCAGCGACCGGTTACATCAGACATGGTGTGCGCTTTTGTGTTCATCCATTGCATTTCGAACAACCAGGAGCGCGTGTCACGCCTACACAAACTTATTTTTCAATCCAAAAAATAGATCAGAGCAAAGAAAGTACATACATGTTTGCAGTGTTTAAGAATGAATATCCCTTTTGGTCCAGATAGAGGAAGGTGAGGGAACGTCGAGGATGGCTGCAGCAGTGAAAGCGCGTGACGTTGACAGGGTGCTCAATTTGAAAGGGTTCCGGGAGGAAGAGGAGGAGGAAGAGGAAGATGGGATGCCAATGTGTGTAGCTTAAATATGAGGGTCGTAGGGACGACCTGACCTAGTTAACTTTGAAGTCAGGCTGGTATTCCATTTACCTTTCACTTTTTCTTCTATCTGATCTATCTTTAAAATGTGAGACGAGCGGTCTTCACTGAAACATAAGTCTAGCTAAATTAATTCGATTCATGCTTTGTTGTCATGTGGGTACGTCAGTTTGAGGCAAATTAGTTTGTCACATAATTACAACAGGTGGCGCACGCACGGACGTTTGGATTTCCTATGAAAGCTTTAGTTTGTGGATGTGTATGGGCTCATTTGGATGTGAAAATCTGCATCGTTTCAACTAGAGTAATGATAGAGGTAGAGTTTGCAATCATCATTGGCATAAAACAATATATGTGTGATTAAATAGACATAGCCTATCTGAAGTAGCCTGGTCCTAGGTGGGCAGAGCCAGGCTATATCTGAAGACCATTTCCCCCAACAATTCTGCAAGTCATAGTGAGCACACAGATCTTAATAAAAAAAACAGCCCCCTACTCATAATATATTTAAGCCAAAACAGGAGCATGACAAGGCATTTCTCTGCACATGAGAAACAGATGAGTTCAGCAGTCACTTTCTCCCCCCTTCTCTTTCTCCAACCCACAACCCATTGAATTTGAGAAGTTAGTGGAGGACATTTATTTCATACTACTTAACTAGACTCATTACCTTGTTACCTGGACAACCAACGTGGTTAATTCCCCAACAGAGCATAACATGCAGGTGGGGTCAGATGGAGGAAGGGTTTAGTCCCCCAGGCAACAGGAGAAACAAACATCCTTAAATCTAGTTGAGCAAAAAAAACAGTTGCACCAACAGAGTAACAGTAAAGGGACGGTACAGATACCATGGAAACCTGCCAGCAGCTTGTTAATCTATTCCTCATGGACACATTTAGAGTCAACCTTATTCCCCCACACCTTGCACCTATAATGTTTTCGGTGGCTCACTGTTGTACTGAGTTTGCAGTAAGGGATGTGGGGATCTTTGTAAATGTTCAAAGCAGAACTGAGCATTAGTTTAACATTGTTAGCACTTCATTTTGAACATTCCCATATAGACTTTCTCCCTGTTTCCCTCTATAGACAATAGAATCCCACAGAGTGGTCTGCACTGTTTCAGTGAGTCTGAGAATAGCCAAAGCTGGGCAGCATGTTTTAGTGGGCTATTCTCTCTCCTCTCCTGATGTTGCAGCAATCCTACCAATGTCCCATATGAAGCAGCCTGGCCTGCAGTCACTCCTCCTTCTTCAGCCAATCAGGGTAGAGAACAGGTACTAGTCAAAGACATTGGGTCGGCTGCAAGGGCATTGTCTGGCACACACTGAGGTGGTGAGGGGGACCTTAGCAATGCACTTAGAGCTGACCGCAGGAAGGAGCAGGGTTGGATCCAGAGGACATCAGTCTTATATCTCTAACCCTCTTTTATTGATCAAATTCCCTCTTTCTTGCTCTCTGCTACATTGTGCACTGTGTCTGTAACAACCACAATGACATAGAATAGTTGTCTAAAAATTACTTCCATACCAACATACCGTTCCTAACACACACCAGGACTGCCCTGCATGATTGTTCTGGAGAACTATCAGCAGAGTCTGTTGATTTGCTTCCAACACTAATCCAGCACACTAATAATGAGCTGGTTGACAAGCTGAATCATGATGAATTCATTATAATTGGTGGGAGTGAAAACTTCCAGAGGGGTGTCTATTCCTCTCCTCTCTTTTTAGTTTCTAGAGTTTCTAAAGTAAAAAAGAAGAAGTTTGTAATGGTTGAAAAATGTGACAGCAAGGCTAGGACAAAAATAGTTTGGATTTTTTTTGAAAGGTCGAAAAAATATTTTTTAAAAAGTTTAGAAATTCAAAGTTTAAAAAGGTTGAAATTCTTTTTTTTTCAAAAGTTTTTTTCAAAATTTTCAAAAAAAGGTTTGCATCATTGATGAGTACTTGATGAGGACTCTACTATAATGTACTCTATTGTACTCAGCTCTGCTTTCCTCTACTCTGCTCTACTCTACTGTTTTCCTCTCCCCTCTCCTCCTCTCTTCTCCTGGGAGACAGGAGGCTAATTCACTACTCCTACTCTGAGTAACAAGATCATTATAGGTCCAGGTGCTGATTCCATTGTCCTAGCCTTGCTGTCACATACATACAGGTGTAAAACAAAGTTTCCACCTAGTTCAGTTATTACTGTCAATAGTGCAGTAGTGGGTTGTCCGTGGAGTGTCAGTGTTTACACATCATTCACTGACCCAAGAACAGGTCCTTTTACCTCTCAGGTTGTGTTATGATAATATACCTCGACCAAAACTCGACCATCACAGAGAACTAAATTACTGACTTAATCACAATTACGGCCAACTGAAAACAATGTAGCTTATTCTGTTAGAGGATTTGCTCCCAGTCACTTCTTATAAAGTCATAGAGGTAAACTTTACTGTAGATGTCTCCGCTTTGTGAACTGTATATCAGAGACCCAGCTAAGCCCAGCAGTGGCTCACATGACTGACAGGAACACTGGCTCCCATTTCAGAGCACGTCCTCCAAATCCCTCACACAAGGGCAGCAAGACAATGGGCACACTCACGCATGAATGAATGCAGCATTCTGGCGTGCGCAACAACTCCCTTCAACCAAGTATACCGCTTGTTTTTTTTCACTTTGTCCTCTCCAGTCACAGACATAGCCAGAGGATAGTACCCTTGTCCTGAGGTGTGAACTCATAAACCGAAACGAGTTACCAAAAACAAAGAAAAAAAAGGGAAAAAGAAAGAAAGACGGTTCAGAAAGCCAGCAAAACATTCTACAGTTTTGACCATGATCGTTCTTATGCGCAGTGTGTTGTTTCTGCTGCGTTTCAGAACATGGCAGGGTGCAGTGGAAACAAGGCCGTGTGGGGGGGATTAGGCAGTGTGTCTCTGGTGCACCACAGCTGTTTTCACCTAGTCTCTAACACATTAGAGTTGGCCTGAGACCAAAATAGACCTCGACCCAGAATATGTTCCACCATCAACAGACTCCAGCACTCACTTGGTCAGTGTTAACTTGAGGAATATACACTCCATGTCATTACAAGATCATATTGTCACTTCTTATTGGGTGCAATAGAGTAGTCCGTGTCATACATAGTTCAAGTTCAAGTCTTTTATTGTCAGATGCACAGAACAACACAGGGTCAGACTGGGCACTGAAATTCTTAAGACAAGACAACGCAAAGCAACCTGGCACAACATAACATATAAGTACACAGAACATAGATTACATCTATGATAAGCAACATAGTACCTTCTCAATCAGACAGTCTCCAAACCTCATGGTTAACACGGTGAATGAAGGAAGGAAAACAAACCTATGATAAGCATTTCATCATCCACACATTTAAAATATACAATGCTTTATTCATCATGTTGCTGCACCGGAGGTACCTTTGTGTTGTTCCTGTTTAAAAGCACACAATGATCAGAGGTCACGCAGAAATGGACTCCCATCTCACACACGCATCCCATTTCCCAGTATGCTGTTCCATTGTTAAAACCCAAACCTTTATTTCCAAGCACCCAAATGGATTATAATGACAACAGTGATTATACTGGGTAACAATGGGGTCTGTTGAGACACCTAATGGTAAAGCTACCTCTGAAGGTCACGTGACAGGGTAGTTCCATTAGTGTGTTCAGACCTCCAGTGCCCTCAGGAAGTCCTGCTTATACACACATACAGGTTCTCTGATAGGATGATGACTACCATCGTGGACGAGATGAACCTCACATCGAGAGAGTAGCTCCATTTCCTGTTCATCCACAAAATAATGAAAAAAATGTTTGGGGTCATTGTAACCTAGTGCACTTTACCAGCACCCCTTAAAGGGGCTTAACATACAAAATAGGACTGGCCGTGATTATGATAAATGCTTATTTAGCATTAACAGATTTTATGAATAGACCTGTAAGTGTTATTGACATGTCTGTATGCTAGTGCACTGAAATCAAGCTAACTTTTAAACTCCCACATCCAAATGTGAGTGTGCAGCTCCCTCCAATGGTTGGAAATAAAATACCTTTCACCTACATTAGTTAATTTGTCTCAAGAGATGATTTTATATCCAACAATATCAGCCAAGGATCACAATAAAGTTGTGTGTAAAGAATGAAAAACCATACTGAATATCCAGGGAAGAAATCTTTAATATTTTGAATTTCCACATAACTAAAGACAATTTGATAAAACCAGACCATGTTTCTACATTATTTCATCCTGTCCCTTTCTTGGTTCTGGGGACAATCACACTCCCTTGCTTCCTGCTTTTCTTCTTCTTCTTAAATATACATGAGTAGCAGCTCTGGGGCCAGACAGGCCTACGGGAGCAGTGGGAACATAAATATAGAAAACAGAGCAGTGTGCTGCCAGGGCGGGGGAGCTGACGTGAGATCACAAGAGACTGCTGCCTGGTGGAGGGGTGTTCCAGAGAGAGCGGGAGGTCTCTACTCTGTGAGGCCCAGCTTCTTCTTCAGGGACTCGGGCATCTCGGGGGGAGGGGGGCGGGGCAGGCGGAAGTAGACCTTGACGGAGTCGTAGATGAACCACTGCAGGGCGGTCAGGGTACCGATCATGATGATACGGGCCACCAGACCCTTCCACACTCCTTGGAGACAAGATCATTGGGGAGAGAGTTAAGAGGGTGTGTGATATTACTCTCTGGTAAAAAGATAAGTAGGTCACTTATAATCACTCTCCACTGAATTAGAAAGAGTTGGTGAGAACTAGACTGCCTTGGGTCAATGCTCAATTAGACATTTTACAATGTTGTGCTTTCAAACCAAGGCAGCCTTTAAAATCACACAGAACAGACATGATATTCGAGAAGGTATTCCAGAAGATGTGTTGTCCGCTCCCCAGCCTGTCTGCCCTGGGAGAATCCTGCCAGTTAAACTGGTGGGTTGCCAGAGCAGGGGGGGGCTGAGGAGCAGGTAGACTGATCTCACACGCCAATGACTCAAGCACCTCTAACCGTACAGCCAGAAAGCTGCTGAGGGTGTCCAGGCTGAGACCGGAGCCCCAGACCTGGAGCGCCCCCTAGAGGTGGATCTAAGGAGCGTGTCTGATTGTTCACAGTGATGAATACAGTGATAACGGATGAGATGCAGCTAGAATACTGACCTTTGGGTCCGAGCTTCTTGAGCACCCCCATTGCAGTGCTGCCACTCTCCTTGTTCAGGACAGACACCACAGAGTCAGCAGGGTGGGAAACGATGGCACAGAACACACCAGCTGTGGAAGAGACACAGGACACATCAGCACACACTTAGGAGCTGTCCCTCAGCACATTCACTCATTCCTTTTGATATCAAAAAGGGATTACTCCATTTGTCTGTGCACAATTTACTGTATATTCGGCTGTGGAGGGACATACCTAGTATGCTCAATGCTAGAAGTACCCTTTTATTATATCCTAACAGACAATCGCTCAACAGTAATCATTCCTCTCCTCCCAGTACGTGCCTTGCTTTGTAAAGCATCATCTTCCTGTAACACTACCATCTTGATTACGCTCCATGCAGTAGCCCGCTGTACTCACCAATATAACCAGCTACGAATGTGACGATCAGCTGCTCGCCCTTGGTGCACTCGCTGCGGGGCTTGGGCACGGCGTGCTTGTACAGCAGCTCCACGGTGCGCTCAAAGCAGGAGAACTTCATCATGGTGTAGGGGATCTGCCTCATCCAGAGGGGAACCACACCCTTGTAGAACCTTGAGAGAGACGAGAGATTCGACCGCTGTCAGGATGGTGAGCTATGATGTAGTCATCTTGAAAAATGTCACTTGTACGAGTGTCCACTCCCCAGCCTGTCTGCCCTGGGAGAATCCTGCCAGTTAAACTGGTGGGGTGCCAGAGCAGTGGGGGGGCTGAGGAGCAGGTAGACTGATCTCACACGCCAATGACTCAAGCACCTCTAACCGTACAGCCAGAAAGCTGCTGAGGGTGTCCAGGCTGAGACCGGAGCCCCAGACCTGGAGCGCCCCCTAGAGGTGGATCTAAGGAGCGTGTATGCTTGTTCAAACTGACCGCACGGTCTGTACACTATACAAATAGCTTTAGAAAAACCCTCTACCTACTGAACGACAGAGGTGAATATACTCACGCCCAGACACCCTCCTCTGCGAACATCTTGGGAGCGCACTGTCTGAGGTTGTTGGCGTAGCCGGGCTTGGTCTGGATGCGCACTTTGCACGCCTCCATGGGAGCCAGGGCTATGTCAGCGAAGAACTCAGCGCTGGCGGAGGCCGCCAAGTACAGAGACGTCCTCCACAGATAGGTGTTTTCCTGGTAGGGGACAGACGGCAGAGGTCAAAGGTGGCAAAAAGAAGGTCGACATTTCAACTAGGGTTTGATGATTTGGGGAATCTTTGACCATCAGGCTAGGCAAAGTATGTTTGGTTTGTGGTCCACAACATCGATCTATGGGTTCTGCATTAGTTCCCCCTTCCCTGTTTCTCACCTCTCCCAGCAAGTCACTGTAGAAGATCTTGAACATCTCGTAGAAGCCAAACTTGCAGAGTCCCTGCATGGAGTAGCCGATGAAGGTGGGGGCCCAGCCCTTGGCCAAGCCTCTGACACCATCCTCTTTCACCGTGACAGAGAAGCCTTTCCCAATGCTCTTGTACTTGTCTGGGTCGACCTAGAGGGGTAGAGATGTTCTCTGTGAGGACAGAATCAACATTGTCTAAAAAGTGGGGCAGATGTATGGATCTGTAGACTATGGGTGTATGATGAGACTAACTAGTGAATCAACCCAAATGTATATATGCTAAGGGTTTCATCATTTGTATGCTGAATTCTACGTAACAGCAACTATGTGTAAAGGTGTTTCTTGGTATGATGGAAGTAAGCTATGCATGTTAATTCCCCAGAACTGTAAGCACCAACTTACTCAAATCTTAATCACCAGGGTTTAGAGTCAACAACTTTCCAGTCTATTCAGTAAAACCATAAAATAGTTCTGGTTCATAACTGAAAAGTCAATTGGATTTTCCTTAGCCTTTAAAATCAAGTATTGGGTGACCAAGGTTAAGGGCACCTTGACACATGTTCTGGATGGGATAGATGCCAGAAAGGAATTGACTCTCCGGGCCGTCGGGCTACCGTACAAACCTGGAGCCGGCACTTGACAAGGTCGAGGGGTACGACAGCTGTGTGTGTTAACCCGCAGCTCAGGATGCCCCCAAACCCACACAGGGCATAGTACTTGCTTGAGCCAAAATCACAGCTCACTTCAGAGTCTGAATCAAAAGGGGGAAACGTGCACACATGCAGTCACATGCAACACAGGGACAAAATCACCAACATGCCTTCATTTGGGACACATCAAGGGTGAATCATGATTCCCGATTTATGATTATTCACACACAAAATCAGCATTCAAACCAATCTTCAGTGTAGGACTTGAAATCATAAGATTTATAAGTTACATTAGTGTTTGGGAACATTATGAAACTACCCCAGACATCTACTGAACCAACTGATTTTTCCCAGCAATACTACAAAATAATTTCTAATATATTCCAGGTGACACTGCTTGACTGCTTATGTTTTAAAGAAAGGCATGAAAGTACACCTTTGACCAATGGTAAAGAGTGGTACTTGGATGTAGTTATAATTGGCAATGTCAACATTCTGGAAATATGTTCCCATTGTCCTGTCTGACCTTAACCTATGCAAGTCCTTAGCTGTGGATCAGGAGAGAAACGGGATGGTAATGACGGGTTTCAGGCAGGATTATAAAACACACCAGGGCAAAATCACACTTACCATGCGTTGGTGTTCATTAAATAAAACATATAAATCAAGTGATCAAGTGGACGATGACGACAAAAAAAGAGGAGTTGCACCAAAAGGGGGACCTTTGATTTCCCATGCAAATGAACACGTCTCAAACACGGGTGCGTTTGGGTGGGGTGGGGGTTGTTTAATTGGCAACTCGCAAGACGACAGACCTGCATTCTGCATTTGACCAGATCAAGGGGCACAACGGCTGTGTGTGTTGTACCACAGCTTAGAATCCCACCAAAGCCACACAGGAGCAAGTACTTCTGGGAGCCGAACTCACAACTGTCTCCCTCTGAAGAAAAACAGGCAGTGGCACTTCATTTTTTTATTTAGAATTCATAGAATGTTGATAAACTAAATGGGTCAGAGAGTGTGTGCTTGACTTCTCTCTGAAGGTGAAGCCCGTTTGCTGTATCACAGGTTATAAGGGTTAAAGTGAAGTGCACTTGACTGGTCACGTACTGTTGTTATGCAACAGGTAACTGGCTACCAGTACACCATCACACTACCTACCAGCAACTCAATGTTTAGCCTGAAAACATTAACTTTATCAGTACTACCAAACTTTCTCAATACAGTGGTTCAAGTTGTCTAATAAAAACCAACCTTCCGTTGAAAGCAATCAAGTCTATTATTCACTCAAAATGGTGTTAGGTGTCAAATGTGAACGTGCAGCGTGCTTGCACACATAGCACTGAAGACTTATAAAAGGATTTAGTTTCCTCCAATCTTAAATCTTCTGATGCATAAAACCTGTCAAACTACTCTTGGCCTGTAGTAGTGGATTCTGTAAATTCCAACAGACGTACACTACGCTGCTAGTTAGGGGTCAGAGAACGCGGATTAGCCTACTCAATCAATGTATTCTTTAACCTTGCCTTTGCGATTAGAGTCCAAATGTAGTCATCATCGTTCGTAAAATACGTAAAAAAATACGAGACTCAACACGACCTTAGACATTCACCTACTGCAATGTAGTCAAAGGGGTTAGTTTGTCCTTCTGTGTCCTCCATACGTGGCTGGCTTAAGGCAAGGCCTAGTTAGCCTAGCTATTTCGAGTTGCCGTTTAATTTTCAACTGCTAACAAACAGGTCAGGAAATAACAGTATTTCATCCACAACACAATATAATTCAACCTAAATGTTTCTACACTTTATACACAAATTCTGATTTCACTAATAATGTCACAATTTGTTGGAGGCCCGTCCGTCCCAACCTTACCAGCCTCTGCAGCGGCGGCGAGCCTTCGTTTCTGTCCATTTGCGGGAAGGATCTGTTTAGGTTCCTCTACTTTTTGCAGGGAGAAAAGCGGGGCACTGAATGGGTTGGCCCGGGCAAGCTGCGTTAGGACGGTCGGATACATGATGTCCTGACTAGCGGGCTGCAGGAATGAAAGAAGAGCTAGCGTTAGCTAGTTAGCGTGCTATGCTGCCACACCGCTTTAGTCTAAGGAAATAGCTGGCTCAGTCGTTCCCCCACTAGAAGTGCACTGAATCAGAACGTCACGTGGGGGGTGTGCTTTCAACTTGCGTTCTGCAAAGTCAAAATGTCACAGAAGAAAACAGTCTGCACCACAATTAACGCTACATAGCAAAGTTGATAACAATCGTAAAATGTGTCCTCGGTGAATATTCTAGCCTACTGTACTGTGCAATGCAGTCGTATGGTAACCTACTTAACACACGAGATGCTAACTAGCTAGCTGGCTCTAGTCAAGGTGGAATCATTGCTAATGCTTTTACTGAAATAACAAGTGAATAAAACGCAGCTACATGAGACGCATAGTCTTGGCTGTGTTTAAATATGCTAATACACATCCATACATTTTTTGAATATCTGATATTTGATGAAAATGTCCACTCACTCTCTCAATGTCTTAAAATGGCGCCTCCGCTTTACTGCAACCGCCCGCTCACAGAGACCAAATGACCTCGCGGTAAATCAAGTTGTCCTTTCGTGACGTCACAAAAAAAGTGGGAGTGTCACTTTGCTCTGTCCAATTACTAACAAGAACATTGTATCGTTCTTGTCCAATCATAAAATAGGACTACACTCACCTCCATCTCTCAATTTCCGAACGACAGCCCCCCCTCTAAAACCCTGACACCGTGTATTCATGATTTGATTGTCGACAATTTGTTTCCCTAATGAACTGTCAAAGGAGCCATCATAAGTCAAGGACATAAGTGATGTGTAACAATGAACTTAAAATCAAAATATAAAACCCCTTACAAGCACACAAGTCACAGGAAGCTTCACATACGGCCATAGGACTACACCTTTTTTTCTGGGAGTTTTTCCTTGTCTTCCTTGAGGGTTTAGGTTGGTTGAGGGGCAGTTCTATGGGCGTATGTGAAGCCCTCTGTGACATGCTTGCGTGTAAAAAGGGCTATACAAATACATTTTGATTTGACCTAAATCACTGTCAAATAAAATAAGTCTTCTGCATAACCGTGGTGTGTGTGTCACTCAAGTAAGTAGATTACTTGGTACTTGGCCATGAGTGCTATTTCTAGCCATTGTCTAGTAATCAGGCACCGAGCCACTCCTGGTGATCAGTGTCAAGAGCAGGCTTCCAGTTTGTAACCTGTAACGTCACCCCCATCACGTGGAGATCATTGACAGTCAGATAAGTAGTGTCTGAGGTGGGGGAATCATAAAAATACTAATAAAAAAGTTATCAGATGGATTTCTAAAATGGTGAAATGAATCAAGCGATCAGCATAAGACCAAAAAAAAACCCACAAGATTTTGAGAACAGTTTATTGAGAAGATTATTCATAATTTCTTACAATGAATACATACACAAGTAGACTACACTAGGACATCATTTCAACATTTTTAAACAACAAGGTGGGTAGGGGTAGTAAGAGCTATGTGTGTATGAGTAATAAACATCCTGCTTTTTTAATACACAGAGCAAAAAGGCAAATATAGCTGGTTTTAACTCTTAGCTTGGCCTGAATGTTGTTATTGAGTTTATTACTCTGTTTCACCTTAGGTCATATCTCGTTAATAGGAGAAACTCACAAAGGCAAACGTGTGAAACACATTTGTCATTTCTCTCACTCGTCCAAACATATCTAAATCACACAGTCACACCCATACCATGCAGATTCATGTTTAAAAAAATGTTGTTTAAAGCAAATTAATAATTTCCTGGAGGCCATTGTTTTGGCTTACTAAGGGCAGGTGGCTTTCTCTCGGCATCAAAGGACAAAACAAGGTAGGTGTGACAAATCCAGAACAAAACTGTCTTTATATCGTGTATGTGTGGATATTCAAGAGGTGTTAACATAGATGTAGGTCCAATACTGTTGAACTGAAAACTGAGAAATGAAAATCGATGAAAACAGGGGCAAACAAAGACACAGGAGGAGTGAAGAGGATGATGGCGAAGAGCTGGCTCACTTGCTGGGGACGTCTGCCGTACTGTCACTGCCGACCTGGGCGGGGCCTCCAAACGGACTGATGGCATTGGTCTCCATAGCCTGGTAGACGAAGAACAGGAAGCCGGCCAGAGCGCTGAGCAGCAGCAGCTGCAGCCACATGGACAGGCCTCGCCGTGCCTTGGGCTCGACAGCGGGGGGCGCCACTGCTGCAGACACCAGCCTGGAGGAGGAGAAGGAAAGGGGTGGAGGGGCCAGGGAGGCGACTCTGTGGACCACATGACTCTCTCTGTAGGAGGTGGTGGAGGTTGTCTCTCTAGGAGAGTGCAGGAGGGAGTTCTCCAACCACAGGTCACTGGACTTGAGGGGTCGTCCGGCTGCACCACGGATGGGTTGTCGACAGGTGGCGCTAGAGAGAGAGAGAGAATGAGAGAGAGAGGGGTGGGATAGAAAGCAAGGACATTTTTTGGCACCTTCAAGTAACATTCCACACTTGTGAGTTATCTATCTGTAAGATTGGAACTAAAAGGAATCCTGCTTTTGAGAACTGCCCAGACAGAGATTAGAAGTGGGGCTTCAACATGGCAACTTTTGGGGGGGCCTGTGTGTCTTTGTGCAGGCGTGCTTGTGTCTTACTTGATTCCTGTTGGCGTGTTGACGTTGTTGGGGAACATCTCCTTGAGAAGGTCTCCTTCGTCCCCTCTGGAGGTGTGGTCTCCAGCTGCTATCTTCTCTACCTACAACACATGCGTAATGGAGTCAAGACATATTTAGAGGCAGGTTGTCATATGCTTAGGGTGGTTGTCATATGCTGCTAGACACCCATTTGGTTCAAGTGCTGCTAACATTAGCATGTCAAAGTGACCACCACTGTAGAGGTGCCTTCTGGGTCATGTCTGACTTAAGAAAAGTAGTGAGATCGTCCCCGTTTTCCTCCAAGCACCCCCTTGTGAGTAATACACTGAGTGACCAGGCCACCTGGCCTTGGTGAAAGGCCCAGAACCAATTCTCCTGTGACCACCACGAAGACCAAGATGAATGGTATTGTCCTGCAGAGCTCAATGGATACCTCTCCTAGCCCTGGGTCCTTGGAGAGAAGGGAGACCCCACCCCGCCTCCTGACTGGGGTGACAGTGGACGGTAGGATGAGGGGGATCTTTGAAGGCCTCCCCTTGGGCAGAGGCACATCTGTAGACTCACGCTGATCCTGCTCAGAGAGGTGTGTGTGTGTGTGTGTGTGTGTGAACCCGTAAGCCAGAGGGGTGAGAGGTTAGTCCCCATACTTCAGCTGTCATGCAACTGTCAATTCACCAACACACACTCAACAGCTGCTTTCATTCATCCTCTGCCACACACAAAGCACCATTTATAATCAATCAGACATGTGTTCATAACTATACCAGGTGTGACATTACATTTAACCACCTTCAGACACAGCAGTGCAACCCTAACCAACCCTTCGTGAGGGGAAAACAAAACTGTACCAAAGACAAAAGTCCATCTGGTGAACCAAACTGGGCAAAGCCAGCGTGAGCAGAGAGCTGTGTGGGGAATGGGGTGGAGGAGATATGGCCCACAGGACTGAAGCAGAAGGCCCCTGGGTCTCCTCTGGTTTGGGGCCAGGCAGAAAGCTTGGAGGGCGGGCCAACCAAGAGGGGAGAGACCTCTTGAGGAAAAACGTTTGTACTAGGATAGGAGTAGACTTGGTCAGTACAATAGTATATCTCTGAAACAAAACAATTGATTTATCTGCATTTAACAAGTTTCTTTTCCACATTAGGGACTATTGGTCGGGTATGTTAAGAAGGTCTACCAACCGGAGCTAGTTGCTGGGGTCTTGTGCTCTTCCCTACAGGAGCATCAACACTCTGGTCAGGATCCTGAGATGACCAGAGGTGAAATGTCAAATGTTAGGAGTTTTGCGTTCAGTAGCGGCGAGTCAACACTAAGATTCTAACCTGAATCAAGGCAGTGTTGAGCAGGGAGGATGGCGAAGGAGAAGCAGGCTGGATCGGCGTTAGAGGAAGACTGACATCCTCTTCACTTGGCTTAGAGTCAATAAATCAATACACAGTCAAAATATCTCCAGTCCCTTCTCACAGTTCGTATAAAAACAAACTAATAGATCTTCTTAGATCTAGAAACAGTTCTTTTCAGAGCTAGATGTAGCCTAAACCGTAACCCTGTACCACAACGTGACCAGTAATGTTCTGGCTAACCACCACCCAGTGAGTGTGTGTGAGAGAGAGAACACCTTCCAGTTGAGTTGCCAGGTGGGGAGACAGTAGGCACTGTCAGGGGCTCTGAGGCCCTGGGGGGGCCTGTGGCCTTGGGGAGGCCTGTGGAGGTGGATCCTCCCTGAGGGGCCTCCAGGTTTGAGGCCAGCCGACCCCTCAGTGACAGAGGAGAGCAGGACAGGCTCAGAGGTGGGCTGAAGGAGCTATAACAGGAGACACACCATGTCATCTAGAGCTGTGGTCTCTTCAGCCCTGGTCCCCGGGGGCCCACTTTCCTCCTGCATGTTTCAAATGTTTCCCTGGTCCAACACACCTGATTCAAACGACCATTCATTTCAATCAGGTGTGTTGGAGCAGAGAAACATCTAAACCATACAGGGAAGTGGGGCCAGAGGACTAGGGTTAAAGGCAACTGGTCATGAGAATAGACCTATACTATCTGATAACAGGGTTCAAGGAAAGAGAAAAAATAACCACTACAGCACTGTTACTAATACAGATTTCCATTCAAAAACAAAGTAGGCCTATGATTTACTGTGAGACTGAAACTACTTATGTGAGGAACCAACTCAAGTAAAAACCACCTATTTCCATGACACCCAGTGCCCCACCATCCCAGGTGAGCCATACCACCAGAGCGAAGCAGCTGGAGCTACCTGCATCCCTTTAGGGGAGTGTGAGGGGCTGTCAGGCCTGACCAGGTAGACAGCACTACTGGACCGGGGCTGGGACAGGGCTTTGGGCTTTAGCAGCGGAAGGGACTGCCTCTTCTGCTGGGTCTGGACTGCCGTCTTGGGCTTGGGCAGGGACGAAGACTGGGCCGGCAGTTTGGTTTTGGAAGAACCATGCAACAAGGGATTGGTTTTATCTGGCAGGTCAGCCAACAGAGGTCTGGGTTCATTAGGGATTCCCTGGAACAGCACAGAGGAAGGCAGACAGGGGACTAGTAGCTGTAGTAGTATGGAGCTGCTGAACTGGCAGCCAATCAGCACAGCGCTGGAAGTCGTGTTGTGATTATCGTGAAGGGCACATGATGAGAGGCTGACAAGAGGAGGAGGTACCTCGGGCTTGGCATGTCGGGGTGTGGTATGAAGGGCTGGAGGGGGAGGAGCCACCTCAGCTGCAGAGAACTCTGATAGGTCCTGGTGTTTTCGTGGGACAAGGAAGAGGTAGTCATGGAGACAATGACAACACTATTTACAAATACAAACACTCGAACCACCGGAGGCCTGTTCCATAATGCGTACTACAAAAGGTGGGGATGAAAGTTAAAAAAAAACTGACTTGAAGGAACGAATCGGTTCACATTAATTAACATGTAGGTTGATGTCTTAGCATTGTATAATACAAGCTTCAGCTTGTTGAATTGCTTCATGGAACCAAACCAATTAGCCTGGCTTATTTGGTAAACTCGCTTTATGAATCAGGGCCACATTATGTAAGACACACACAACCCACATTATTAAAGCCACACATCCATTCACTAACTTATGAACTGAACACATTTGCATGCGACTTTGCAGGTACAACTGAGCTATCAGAACGCATGTACGATGTAAGATGTTCCAGTGAGGACCAGTGTTGAATCTGACCACGGTGCCACAGTGAAGTGTCATGCAAAGTAGCTAACTGCCACCTCCAGTGCACACCCCCAGACAGGCTCCCAGACAGAGGAGGATATCGTTACAGTCTCCTCGCTGACAGCTGCTCTCTGGTCCACTCTAAAAGATGTCCTCCTCGCCATTCTCTTTATGTTCAGAACCGGCTGGGCTTCCTCCAGATCACCCACATCATCCTCCTCCTCATCTTCATCAAACAACTGTTCGTTCGTCTAGACACACGTTCAAAACACACCAAAATTCTGCATTCCTTCACACGCGTGTAGTTGGCTCGCACACAATCCCTTCCATCTGGTTAGGATTTTCACTGACCAAAGTGCCAGTTTCATACATGCCCTATTTGACCACCAGGAGGTGCACTCTGCAGTCACATGGGGAGGAGGATTTCTCGTGAAGGCCTTGAAACCACGTGCCAGAACACAGTCTTGACAATCGCACTGACACATTACATTTCAGTCTTTGTCGTGGGATGCCTACATTTGGGTTAATAACTGCCTGATCAAATTTGCTCAAATGTTTGTAACCAAGGCACTTTTGGTTTCAGTTAGTCTCAAGAGATTGTGACCAGGAATGCAACAGTAATGACAGGCCTGCTCCCTGGCTGAGATTGGATTGTGGGGATCATATGATTGGGGGAGGGGGAGAACTAAGGCAAAAAAGGAAGAAAGAGTGTGAGGAGATAAATCAGGGAGTGCAACTGGACAGGAAGAGAAAAAGAGGGAGGAAGAGAGGGAGGAGAGGGAGGAAGAGGGGGAAAGAGAGGGGGAATCCATGCAGCAGCTAAAAGAAAACAAGCTAATCCAAGTCATGTGGTCCCTGTTGAAGTCCAAGCCTGTTGCTCTTATTCCCCGACAGTAAGAGAACAGGCTAGAGAACGACAAGGAACGAGTGCATGAAGGAATCAAGTCGGGCAATAGTCATTTCAGCTAAAGGTATCTAACAAAACACAAACTCTGGTTTGATCAGGTCTCGTTTGGGACACAATACAGAATTTCAGACAACCTCTTTAACTAACCAGAGCAGGTTAAGAGACCAGATCCACCAGACTCACATGATCTCATGAACCTGGAACTATAAACGACAACTGTATGTCAGGTGTGTTTTGCTCATGTTTGTCACAACAGCACATGGCACCGAGAGAGGAGCTCACTCTGTTGTGCTGGCTGCTGCGAGTCCTGGTGGTGACAGGGGTCTTCCCTCTGCTCCTCACCAGCCTCTCCACCACTGGGACTGGGACAGGCTCTGGGAGAGGCTCTGGCTCTGGTTCTGGTTCTGGAGCTGGCGTCTCCTCTAACCGACAGGGAAACATCAACAGTCAAGAGGAATAAGTTCAGATTCAGATACAACAGTTAGAGACTTTTGAAATGATATAAAAGGTTGTTTCACAACAATCAACAGCGAGTAATGTTTGTTGACGTCTCTCACCCTCCTCCTTATCGCTGTAGCGGTCTGAGTCAGAGTTGCCATTGTGGTTGCTGTCGATCTCGGTCACCACAGGTGGTGTTACCACCAGCTCGGGGGGGCCCTGGTCAAGCAGCTTCTGTAGTTTCCTCTCATACAGCTTACGGGTGGAGGCTAGAGGAACATCAGGCCAAACATCAGCACAGCGCATGAAGGACATGTCACCAGAAACACATAGCCGCTTCTAAATCTACAACTCTTCCTGTCTTTTAAATGAAATATTACAGTTTCTAAGCAAGACTGACGGTAGTCCTGGGTGTGTATAATGGCATTATGACTCAACAATGATGAGCACTGCTTCCGCTGCTGCTAGCATAGATATATATCTATCTATATATCTATGGCTGCTAGTACCTAGTTCTGTTTCTGACTGAGAGAGACAGAGAGAGAGAGAGAGAGAGACAGAGAGAGAGAGCTGTTGTCGGTGACTCACCCACGATGGGCCCAGCGTTGACTCCATACTTCAGCAGCTCGTCCTTCAGACCCTCGCTGGTCAGCTCTGTTACGTCCAGGTCTTCTGGAGAGGGCTTGTCAGTCTTCCTGGTGGCTTTCTATTGGAGCAGGGGAGGAAGGTCAGATGTCAAACTCGATTTACTTTCAAATTCCACTGCGACTTGATTACATTCGTCTTGCATTCATCTCGTCTATGGGAAACGCAAATAAAAGACATTCTGAACAAGACAGCACTTGAAAAGGACTGAGGCTGCCTTTCACATTAAACAACTGGAATAACCAGACTTTGACCTTCTAGCGTACTGTAGGTGTTCACAGTGTTAAGGAAAGGTTTGCCTCATCTTTACAGTAGTAGTGTGCTTATGGAACTCTAAAGGCCTCTGAGACCTAGAGACCTGAGACCTAGAGACCTTTCACCTGCTAAGCATGTCTTGTATCACATACAGTGTGAATTGTGTTATTTTTGTCCTGTAGCCTAGTACATTGTAATTAAATCCTATCAAGTTCAACGAGGTGAATGTGCTATGTGTTTTTTTTTGCAACCTTGCAGTGTAACCCTAACCCTTAAATGAAAGATACTCATCTATACTACAACCTCAGTTATTAGATCTTGTCTAGATACAAAAAGTGCTTCAGGAGAACTTAAGTAAAAACAAAGTGTCACTGTACGTCCTACTTAATGCATCACAGCTGACATTCTCAAAAGAGTGTCTGTTTAACCTAAAGTAAATTTCCACATCATGCGGATGCAAACAAACTAATAATTACACACCCACACTCACACACACACACACACACACTCACTCACTCACTCACACACACACTCACACACTCCTCAGGGCTTTGCGCCTTTGAAGGATGATATGTGGGTTTCTCCCTGCCCCCAAATTATGGGAACACACAGCTTCAGGGACAAACAACATAACAGAAGTTGTAGTAGTAGTAGTAGTAGTAGTAGCAGTGTTGACAACTTCCTCAATGTCGGCTCATCAAAGACTGTAGCCATAATAACAGGCTGGCTCTTCCCCAGCCTACAGGAAATTACTAAGTGTTTGAAGTTGACCTCCTTTTCTGAGGTAACGGTCTGAGGTAAACCTGCATTATGGTGTTCTGGAGCGCTGCCTGGTTCCTTTAGCACACAGCCAGAAGTCTGTCTGCCTTACAACAATCAGTCTGTTAAGAAGAACACCTGTTGACCTGCTATCCACGACCGTACAGACAACCAGAGGGGAAGACCGGCTTAACGCCACACGTTTTTTGTAGCAAAGTGGCAGTAACAGTAACAGGCAGGTCGGGAACTGACATTCCTGCTGGCTGGAGTCTAAGCTATGGCTGCTCATGTCACACACAACATGTGATGTGATCAAGGAGGTTGTGAAAAGGGAGGAAGAGGGGGAAAAACAGGGAGGAGCGATGCCTGGGACAAATACGAATGGTGGGAGATAGGGTGGGGAATCCAGGACAGAGAGAGAGTCTCCTCCTAGACTCCTCACAGAAGGTTCTCTGTTGGGGATAGTTTTGGAGCGAAGCCCAAAGATTTCCAAATGACAGCATTCCAAGAGGAGGGAATAAGTCCTCACTCCTCCTCCCTGACCACACCCTTACATTTAACAGGCATATTTGGCCACTGAGCTCACGGCTAGGGCCCAGAGCCTGGCCAATCAGGGTTTCTCTGGCTGAGGCGGCCTCCACATAGAGTAAGCATACATAACACCAATGTCGAGTTAAACAACATGGATTAGAGTGACTGTGTGACTGTCTGGTTTTCTGTAATGCTTCGACAATGACTGTATATTGTTTCTTCTGGCAAAGCCAGCGAGTTACAGTAGTGACCTAATTGGGAATCGAGTGATTCCATGAGTTCAGAAGCAACTACGGATGCCAGTCAATTACGGGGCGGTATTTCTGGTTAACCATAATGTATATTGCTGGAACAAACCATCATTTCATATTTGGCTTGCTATGACCACAAAAAGATAAACACTTAGCACCAAAAGCCCAACAATGGCAGGAAACCAAGTACAGTAGGCTACTTCAAACTGCCCTGTTTTTGATGGCTGGAAATCCACATTCAGGGTTGTGTGAGTGCGCCAGCTGTAAAGGTTTACATGAAATCCTCTATGGCCTTCATCACCCCGCTAGGCTGTAACCACAGACACATGCGTGAGTGTGAGTTTACAAAAGAACAACATAGGAACTGCTCGAGTAAAAAAAAGGAGCCCACTTAAAGAAACGATTGCATGTAAACATCTGTGCTTTGGAAGTCTGAGCACACATTCCTCTTCCTGGGAAAGTATTTCCTCAATAAAGAGACCAAACCCAGAAGGAAAACAGCTCCATCCGCACCAGGATTTATTTCTCCCTCCACATCCACCTTCTTGGATCCACCACTTCCATGCATTCCTGCACTGGGCCCTGGTCCAATAGTCAAGTCTGGTAGAGAGTACTGTCAAGAGTGATATCAACTACAAAGCTTTGGCCTTGCTTTTCTAATCCACCCACCCACCTCCACCCCCTCTCACGTCAGTGTTCATCTACACGGGTGGAAATGGACACGTATGTGCAAACCTTTGTATGTCCACACCTTTCAATAACCGAAATACCTGAAGCTTCTATGAAGCAAACAGAGGTGACCTGAACTTGACTGGGTAAATATTTAAATGTTTAGCAAGACAGGACTTGTGAGATCCACGCATATTGGTGAGTTTGATCCTGACAATAGCGTTTTAACCGTAAACTGCAACTAATGCACAAGTAAGTTTTTTTTCAGACGTCAACGTTGTTGATAGACGTACAGTTGCCACCAGTGTGGCATTGTGAGGACGCTCTGCCTTCACAATGCATGTCCCTGACTTCCTGAAACTGGCCTCAAAGGCCTGGTGGTAAATTGACATCGGCCAGAGGGAAACACCCATCTCATTAAGACGGATATCTGTCACGGGCTTTGCAAAGTTACAGACTTACTGAACAAAAAAATGTAGCACTGTTTAGAATTTGAAAACGCCATTCACTTAACTTTGAATTAGTTTCCAAAACTGAAATGTGACGATTGCCGCTTAAGCAGTCAGCTGTGCCAATAATGCGGATTCACATAACTTTTTAGCGGGAAACATTCCGCTAATGTTTATAATACCACTTCGAGCTTCTTTAAGGGGATAAGTATTTCAGCAATGGGACATTAGTTTAGATGCTAGAAACAAAATGCATTCAATAAAAACAACAAAGCAAAAACACGACGGTTGCATCAAATGCCACAAAAGTGCACCACATTTATGGAAGTTGCAGCAACATATCACTTTTTCTATTTATAGTTACTTCGAAAGAGACACCGGCGTTGCATTAAATTCACACGTGTATAATCCAAACAAACTCACCCTGCCCGAGCGACTTTTGTTTGATACTACTGGCGTTGGCAACTCCTCATCACTGGAGAAAGCGTCTAGGGTAACGTTCTTCTTGTTCTGCACGGTCAAGCTTTTCAGATAAAGCTGCACATAAACATCTTTTCTCTGATCCCCATTCGGAAGAGCCACATTGTTGGCCAACAGCTCGCTCTTGAGTTTGTCTTTAGTGAGAACCGACGGGTCCTCGAGATACTCCGGCATGTCTGTTAATTGTGAAAAAGAATTCTCGCTGCTTCGGACAACAAAATGAGTACTGGGTTTTCTTTATGCAGCTAATCAGCTAACCAGCGCCTCTTGTCGGATATACAATGCAAAAACCAAACTGCTAGTCAAAATTGGTGTGGTAGCGATCCAGTGAGCCGTTTTAATAGGTTCTCGTTGGTCCAAAATAGTTGGTGAAAGACGAGTTAAAGAGAAGAAACAAAGTATTCCCTACGAGTGTGTAAGTGCTACTGCTACGATTGCCAGTAGGACTAGACAAAACACCGGCCCGCTGCCAGTGATGATGAGGGAAGGTAGTGAGCAAGCTGTGAACCACAATCCTGTGAACGCTGCCTCTATTGGACCGAAGCGGCAGAAACGAATGTTACCATTGGTGGAACTAGGCTACATGCTAATGTTGCACTCATTATACAGGCAATCGGTGCGAGCAGATGCGAGGCATATGATTCCAGAGCAAAGATTCTAAATTGATCATTCATAGTAATGTAAATAAGATAATGCTTGTGACATATTTTTTATTTCATTACTCAACACTGCAAGGTTGCAAAAACAAAAACAATGCAATAAACTCAAGTAATTTTGCTCCCTTGTGTGTTACTGAACATTTCGCCAATATAAAACATGTTGACGGTTACATTGCCACAAAAATAAAATGTATACATAGATCTTGATGCTTTCTTTGAGAAAAAACTTCCCCTCACCCGTTTAACCAGTGTATTTTCCAAATGAGAAAAACATAACAAAAAGTCTAGGTTAAATGTTCCCCCCAGTTTTCAACAAAGTAGCACATGGGGTCAAAACAACAAACAGCTAATGTAGATCTAGAGCTATTCAGAAAGAAAGCAGGCAGCGATGAGACATTGGCTCACAGGTCTACTACTTTTCTCTGGTGCCCATATTGTGTGTGTGTAGTTTGTCTGAACTCAAGTCAGAGCTCAACTCCACGCTTGTCCCCTGTTGAAGAGGAGTGGGTACAGGTACTGTTCTCCTGGCAGAAACACTGGGGTGAAGAGACTAACAGCTCTTCTTACATTCCTCCCGTTCTCCTCGCTCACATTCAGGCCTTTATCTCAGGGGCCGTGCAGTATGGAGTCTCAGAGATCTCTGATGCCAGCTCCTCTGCTGGGAGGAATAAAATCAACAAATAAAATTAATAACTAAATTGAAAACTGTCTAGATGAGAAGGATGCTGACTGTAGACCGAGCAGGTTTACGCACTGTTAGGCAGCCAATCGAGACTCACCAGGAAGTATGCACTTCCACAGGCCGTAGGTTTTCCCCACTGCAGTTTGCCATAGACGAAGCGTACCATCTTCAGAGCCGCTGGCATACAGCTCCCCATCAGGACTGAAGCGCACACAGTGGACCGGTCCAAAATGACCCTTGTAGGACTCTACAATGGGTTGAGAGAGGCCAGCGAGACCAACATTTTTTCCTATAAACCAACTGCACAGTCACAGACTGAAAACGAATGTGGGTAATTTGAGAATTATAATTGAAAGAAATTTAAGAAATATGTCTACATTTTCTGTCATGAATGCCATCTTAATAGGTGTGGCCTAATCAAGCACAAGACTTCCATAAGATCCAGACAGCTCAAGCTTACCCAATTCCTCTTTGGTACCGTAGTCAAATTTATACAGCTTGAAGTCATCTCCGCCAGCAACAAAGAATTCCTTGTCAGGATGTAGGGAGGCTGAGTGGATGGAAGCAGGGGCATCCACTGTCTTGATCAAGTCGAGGCTAAAAGAGAGGAAGACTCAGGGTCAATACCGACACAAACCCAAACAAGGACAGACTTTTGACAGTACCTGAGGGCATTGTAGAAAGCGATGGTCTTTCCATAGGTGATGACTAGGACCTCTCCATCAGGGATGTACTCCATGCTGCTAACTGACATCTCAAAGGAAAGTGTCCTCACAGCCTCTGTGGAATTCCTGTCCCACAGTCTGAACACATAAACATGGTATTTAACCAGCTTCCACATCATGGTGGTTATTGTCACGATTCAATCTTAAGTGACATGCTACCCTGCTGTAGGCACTGGCCACATTACTCAGGGAAATGATCATGCAAATTCAAAACCAAATGTCTGAGGGTGTTCAAAGTTCTTTCAAAACTAGAACAATGGACTTGTAGCATGTACGCACACTATAGCCACAAACACACACTCCGTTTGTCTTGTGTACAGATTTCAATACAATAAAACCTGACTTGCCATGACGGCTAGGAGGTCAAGACTCTCTAGGGGCACACTACTGACCTTACAGTTTTATCATCGGCAGCTGAGAGGATCTGCTTGTCGTTGTTGCACCAAAGAGCTTTCTTGATGGCAGAGGTGTGGCCAGGGATCTCTTGAGGCTCTGAGGGACATGCAAACACGTCCAAGAACGAGTGTTTAGTAAACAAGGCAAAGTGTTTAAAAGTAAACAGATAGCTGCATCGTTACTGACCTGCATCAGGTTTGACGAGGTCATAGATGCGTATCAGCTTGTCGTTTCCCCCTGTCAACAGGTGGTTGCTGTCCTGTCATCACAGACAGGACGTGAGAGAGAGAGAAAGAGAGAGAGAGAGAGAGAGAGAGAGAGAGAGAGCGGTTGAGGGATGAGTTGCCTGCCCGTCAGATACATTTAAAAGTAGCCATGACAGTAAATTTGATATTACCTGAGTAAAATTGACAGACTTGACAATGTGCTTGTGTGCCAATGTGAGAACATCTTCTCCAGTCACTGCATCCCATACCTTTCTGGAGTGAGGAACGCCACAGTTAGTCACAGGCATGTACATGGCCACATTCCACATGCACTTTTTCATATTTACATTTATATTGAGTCATTTAGCAGACACTTTTATCCAGAGCGACTTACAGTAAGTACAGGGACATTCCCCCGAGGCAATTAGGGTGAAGTGCCTTGCCCAAGGACACAAAGTAATTTTGCACAGGAATTGAACCAGCAATCTTGTGATTAATAGCCCGATTCCCTAACCGCTCAGCTATCTGATCCAATAACCTCAGTTCATTAAATCTTCCATTTTCATCTCAGCGAACAGAAAATATGGAGTAGGGCTTGGAAAGTATGTTTAATAGTCTACCAAGAAGACCAGTGAATGTCAAGCAGCTGTGTTTCCGTACTGTGTCCATACTCACGCAGTGAAGTCAGCAGCAGCTGTGGCTGCTTTGGTGGCCTCTGTGTTCAGAGTGGCACCCCAGACAGCACCTTTGTGACCCAGGAACGTTCCGATCCAGTCCCCTGTGTCTCCCTGGCGCAACATGGGTTTACCATCTTGGAGGTTGGAATAAGAGATCACAAGTCAGAGGAGCAAAGTTGACCGAGGTTAGTTGGGAGACTCATACAGCCAGCTATACCCCGGATAGATGAGCATACTCATGAAACGTGTTCCAACTCATGAGATATGAGGATGGACAACAACATGAGCTTGCCTTACATGACGGTTCAGACATTTAGTCATGGCCTTAATGACGTAGTGTAGTGAACTTCCTTACCTTTGCAGGCACTGATGAGAAAATACCCATAAGCAGTTATACCACTGAAGGCAAGATCCACAACAGGGTCTGGTGTGGCCTGAGCAAGTCAGTGGCGTTTGCCTCATCGCCATGCTTAGCTGGCTAAAGAATAACGAAAACAACTGCTAGAAGTTAACTGACAGAAATTCAGCTAGCTACCTAGCTAAACGTGTATAGAATAAGAAAGCTAGCTTTAGTTAGCGCCAATAGTAGCACGTTAAAGCAGTAAAACACAGATTATGTGGATATATCACTGTGCAAGGTTATGAAAATATACGTCAAGCTAAATTAGCTTTCTAGCTTGCTAAGGCTTGATGTTTTAGTGAAGGTAAAATTATCTCACTCCCATCGAGGGTGTGCTAATAGCTACAATACTGCAACTAGCTAGCAACGTGAAGCCAGCAAAGTACCCGTAAAATCATAAACAGTCACCCAGTTCTACAGCTGAAGCGCTTCCGGTGTCAATGATTTCAACTTTTTCTCCTTCAAAATAAAGGTAGCCTATCCATTTTCAGATTCGAGTGTCTTGATCAATATTCATAGATGTACTATGCTCATTAATAATGATAATTTACGTTACGAAGTGCTTGTGACTTGTCTTAACTTCATTACTGTAGTAGTTTATGAATAATTTATACCATTATTATCGTAGACTACTTTGGATTAAAACGTATTTGTGATAATGGCAAATGAAGATTTCCCTTTGATCGATTAGTATTCACATGACACAGCTGCTCTTAGTCAAAACTGTTGGTCTAGCTCAGCTTTAAATAAAAAAAGATTATTGACGTCGACATGAATACGTCGATGGGAAGTGTGTCTAAGGGTGACTTGTTTTATTTAAATCTGGAAGTAACCTTCCCCGTGACTTACTAAAAGCATGTAGGACTGGAGGAGGAGTGATAAGGTCGCCGATCCAGCACCGCAGGCACGTATCTACGTCGTAAACGAGCGGCATTTATGAGTCACACGATTTACCAGAATGCTTTGCGAAGCCGATCTTTTTCTGGGTGGGATTTTGTGAGAGGCGTTGCCGCATATCTAGACTTTTTATCCTTGCACCCAAGCCGGACTTCATACAGACGCATTTACTGCCATACTGTAACCACCTTGGTGAACAACTGTAATTTTCAATATGGCCAACTACATCCATGTACCCGACGAGGCTCCCGCCGTACCCAAAATAGATGTAACATTAGACGAAAACGATTATAGGTCTGGCGCATTGAGACTCGTCAAAGAACTGAGACCGAATTGGAAACCATCTGAGGTCAAGATGAAGGTACTGCCCACACAATATATTGTATTTGTTTTCTTTAGATATATATAGGTACCTTGACGGTAAATTGCAGTCATCGGCAGCATGTTTAGTATATGTTTCCTAGCTCCACTTACATAATCCGGGTAATGCGCCTTTTTAAATAGGAGCTGCGTCAACGCTTTGCTGCTTCTTTGCGTGGTTTTAACAGGATGAATGGACGAATCGAAAAATATATAGGCCGGTTTACTGAGGCAGGCTGGCTGTCAAGGTTTTATCTATCAAAAACAAACTATGACAAATATTAGGATCAGGAGGTGCAAACTGTATACAGTTATTAGTAGGCCTATTCGTTATTATTTAGATTTGTCATATCTCCAAATAGGCCTACATTTTCTTTTTACGTGTGTCAAATATATCTATCATAAGCACGTACCATATATTTTGCTTGCTAGAATCCGCCGGTGATGGTGGGGGATTGACATTTTGATAATGAATAGACAGTACAGTGCTTCACTGACCGCCCACAAATCCAAGACAAAAAGAAATCGCAACAATGCAATATCTTCTAGGAATGAGGGGGGAGATATAGCTTTTGGTTCGGTTATGACTTAGTCGTAATGTTGTCTAACCTGACACTAGGCAACGATGAACAGGGAGTGGTTTTTAAAATGGTATAGCCCTAGATTTCTCGAAGTTTCTGTAAAGGGATCGTGGATTGTTCTAGATGTTTCCCAGTTGATCTGGTGTGGTCTGTGGAAATATCACTGAGATTCAAGATAAGTGCTTCCGTCTAAGCTGCTGCTATGAAACACAGAAACGAAACACAAATAGTACAGTAGACACCTCATACCAATATATGCTTCTGTCCCATGACCCTACCAACCAATCATGTGAACATCTGAGAAATGTTTCCACTCACAAACCTACTCTACAGGTTTTAACTACTGAATGTAAATATACAGTGTGTCAAGCTAACTAAAGGGGTGGTACAAAGGATGATGTAAGATATGCATTCTCCCTCTCAAAACCAAAACAGAATGGGAAGAGTGGTTCCCCTGACAGTCACAGATCGGGGGGTGTGGTTACCCGCGGTAAACACAGTAAAATACCCCCCCCACACCACGCCCCCTTCCCACCTCTCTGGTTGTGGGTCTATTCTTCAATTCTACGAAAATTAGCACTCAGCACATGCCTGCCATAGCTTGCTACAGCAAAATAAAATTCCTTGCGTGCTTCTGGTCCCTAGTCAATCCCTGATAGTGTACACGATTAGTGTTGGAATGCCTGCCCCCCCTCAAAATTTTCCACTCTCATTTAGGGGTAACAATTCTGTCTAAACCCCTCTCAGACAATCCCTCATCTGTAGAGCCACAACCATGCGTATCTCTTTTGTCCTCGACCTCATCCAAAACACGAGTCTGAAGTGACGTCAGGTTCCCAATGGTCAAAACATCACAAGCCCCTCCAGGAAGGAGGTGAATGACAGGGCTGGTGATTGGTCGGTGAATGATAGGGGTGCTGACTTTATTGTATGTTCACTCCGGAATCTGAAAAAAGCTAGACTGTTGATTTGACAAAACCTTTGTCTAGGAAGTAAGATGATGTGTGGCACATTTAGTCAAATGGACCAAAAAGATGCAACTGGGAAAGTGAAATGGACCAATACGACAGGAAATTTAATCATGCCAACACTCATGCCAAGAGTGTAGTCAGGCATATGCCACTGCCATCTAGACTGCTACACAGAATGGTTGTAATGGCTCGACTTAACTTGGCCCACTATTTCTCATTCTCTCTCTTCTCCTCCGTATCCACCCCCAACCCCCTTCCAGTTTTTCACAGATGGGATAACAAATAAGCTGCTAGGTTGTTACGTTGGGGCGATCATGAAGGACGTGGTTCTGGTTCGTATCTACGGTAACAAGACTGAGCTATTTGTGGACCGGGAAAACGAGGTGAAGAGTTTCCGGGTGTTGCACGAAAACCGCTGCGCTCCACACCTCTACTGCACCTTCAACAACGGACTTTGCTACGAGTTCCTCCAAGGCACTGCACTAGAGCCAGAACACATTCGCAGCATGCCGATGTTCAGGTGACTAACAGACACACACCCACACACACACCCACACACACACAAGAACATACCAATGTTCAGGTGACTAACACACACACACACACAAGAACATACCAATGTTCAGGTGACTAACACACACACACACACACACACAAGAACATACCAATGTTCAGGTGACTAACACACACACACACACACACACAAGAACATACCAATGTTCAGGTGACTAACACACACACACACACACACACACACACACACAAGAACATACCAATGTTCAGGTGACTAACACACACACACACACACACAAGAACATACCAATGTTCAGGTGACTAACACACACACACACACACATACCAATGTTCAGGTGACTAACACACACACACACAAGAACATACCAATGTTCAGGTGACTAACACACACACACACAAGAACATACCAATGTTCAGGTGACTAACACACACACACACACACACACACACATACCAATGTTCAGGTGACTAACACAATGACATGCCTATGCTGAGATGAATAACATGTGCAACAACCCAGTACAGTGACATACCAGTATTATGCTAAACCGTACCATTGTCCTGGTGATATATGATCTCCTCAGTTCAGTTCCACCAGAACATAGCTTCTGACACTATCAAGTGATAATATTATAAACTCTTTTCACCATTTGATCATTCTCCTTCCCTTCCTCCCCTCCAAAAAGCTCCACGAGGGAGAGCATGGGAGGAATCAACGAAGTACTTGTGACTCCACCCAAGTTCTCTTCACTTTAGTCGTTTGTGGCCAGGCATTAAGATGGAAACTTTTGTTTAGGACATTCAGGTTAACGGTGACAGAAACACACCTAGTTTTGCTCAGGAAAAGACAAAAAACTGACCACACCCCTGTTTCTTGGACATGAGAGAACTCCATGCTTCTCCTCCTACTCATGTTTCACCATCACCACCCCCTACAGGCTCATCGCCAGGCAGCTGGCTAAGTACCACGCCATCCACGCTCACAATGGCTGGGTGCCCCAGTCCGACCTGTGGCTGAAGATGGGCAAGTACTTTGCCCTGGCGCCCAAGCACTTCGAGGACCCTGAAATGAACCTGAGGTGAGGCATACTTTTCTCTAAGTGAGTGAGGGATGTGGTTACCCTGTTTGGGAAGTTGGTTTTGTGTCAGTGGGATTGAGTTCCTTCAGGGCAGGCATGGAACCAGTTTGAGATGATTCCTTCTCAGTATGAAGAATTATGATTGATTGTTATGACCGCATTCCTTGTTACGGTAAGTCCCATGCATGTTTTTAAGCTTCTGATCTCGAACAGGTTCTTCTTGATAAGACTTCCATGCTGAATGTGGATATGTTAGTTAGCATGTAGGATATGTCAGGTTGGATAACATGTTTCAGATGCCTGACCAAGGACATACTGTAAGTGCTCACATGTGATGACATGTTTCATACCTGACGAAATGGCCTCCATGGTAGTTTGAAATTCCAGTTCAGAATTGGGAGCTGAGTTTCTAACGAGGTTCTAAGTCACCTGCTTCCTTTAGCTGAATGTTGTGTAATGTCGTCAGCTCTTGTTGTCTTGGTGTTTCTCCCGCCACGTGTAGGTTATAACCTGCATTTAGCATTGTCTGTTTAACCACCTTCACCTTTCAAACCTCCCACCTTTTCTCCCCCCCCTCCCCTTTCCCCCAGGCTGAGTGTGGAGGTGCCCAGCTTCAGGTGTTTGAGGCAGGAGATGGTCGAGCTCCAGCAGAGCCTGTCCATGCTGGGTTCCCCCGTGGTGCTCTGCCACAACGACCTGCTGTGTAAGAACATCATCTTCAACCAGGACGGAGGTGAGACTGCCCCCCACGCACCACAGCTGCCGCACACTCCCACTATAGCAAACACTGTACTGTATTGTACTGTACTAGACTGCGCTGGCCACCGCACAGGTAGGACTACATTTATATTGCCCCTTTCCCGCAGTCCTACAACAGGTAGGATCAATAACACCAAAGTCATATAATCAGATTGAGCGTCTCGTTTCAATGTACAAGGCTAATAGTCTCTATGCTACTGATTTTAATGCTATGGACCGGGCTGTGTTGTATACAGCACCCCCCCTCCCCCCCATCTCCTACCCCTTCCACTGCCATGTCATTCCAGCCTGCAGTGAAGGGTTACCATGCAGTAGCCCTGTTGAGTTTCATTAATATCATGTTTTTATTTTGTGGTGCTTTGGGAATGTTGTTCTTTTGTTGTGTTGTGAATGCTTTTTTTGGCACTAACGCCCCAGTGACTGAAAAGAAGGACTCTTAACAGGTCAAGGTCGACCATACTGGTCGCTGGCCTTCGTATTGAAGGGTTTGGACACTTGGGGTGAGGGTACAGGGGTGGAGGGGGAGATAAGAGTATGGGAGGGAGGGAGGGACGTGTGGGGGAGGGAGGGTGGAGGGGGGGAGCGATCTCACAGCTCCTTGTCTCCAGCTTTTCTCTCCTAGGAGTGACTGCAGCTGCAACAAGGGTGGGAACCCTGTCCCGGAGAAGAGAGAGAGAGGCGAGAGAGAGAGACACAGAGAGACACAGAGAGCTTTGAGGAGCCCCACCCAGTTCAGACCAGTGCAGCTCCCTTGATCTCAGCCTAGAATAGATGTAGGACCTGTCTCTCTCTCCCCATTGTACCACACTTGTCCCTGATAACTGAGTTTCACCCTGCCAGACTACGCCCTCATTCCTAGAAACAGCGCAGCGTTGGGAGCCGAAGGAGGGATCTGTGGATTCTAGTAAATCTTCCATTTCTTTGAAAACGATGAAATAACCTGCCTGATAGAACACTGCAGTGAAAATCTCTGTATTCATTTGACTTCAGTCTGTACACAGTGGCAGGGTCTTGTAGTTGGTATATAGCTGGTTTACCAAACAAAAATGTAGCCTGAGCTAGAAGTAAAAAAGAAAAAAGAAAAAGAAAAAAAGAGAAAAACCTTCAATGAAAGATTTGGTATTTTTTCCTCCTTGTATCTGGGAAGCCATTTCTTAGAACTTTGGAGTTAGGCCCCTCCCCCACTGTAAAACAGAATAGCATAACCTCTTCTTCCGACAGTAACGTTGTTTACCCTCCCCCTCCTGCCAAGTCTGCTGCTGAGGCATACATAAACCTGACCACTTTTTTACCACTAACTTCCCTTTCGACAGTGCTCGTAGTCAAGTTCAGACGATAAATGCCACTCGCTGAGAAAAGGGACATGATTTTGCTCTGAGAATTGAGCCAAGATTTCATACTGCCCTCGGAGCTTTTATTCAAGTCAGGTGACAGAGAAAGAGAGTGAGGCATAGTGTGAGAGAAGAAAGAGAAGGAACTTAAGAAGCATTTGGCTACATGGATTTTGCCTAAAACTTAAACAATTATTTGAACAAGCATATTTTAAATAGTGAGAAAGAGAAGAGATAACAAACTATTTCCCTTGCCCTAAAGCCAAGACCTGCTGTTGTCTTTGCAGCAGGAAACTACTTCTTTTTAACATTTGCATAAAAGTGGGAGGCGTCATAATATCGGCTTGTATGTGGACCAATGAAAATGCGGCTTTGGAGGGGAGTTTTATAAAAAAAGGGGAAGTGTGTATGAGGCCACTGCGAGGGAAAAGGGGTTGGCAGCAGCCTTCATGATGTGAGCTTGTGTGAGAGTCTGTGTGGGTGGATGTGTGTGTGCGCGAATGTGTGTGCGACAGATGTGCGTTTGCCCCAATCTTTTCGTCTGCTGCACAGGGCTATAGGCACTGACTGGAGGTGTTCTGTTGTGTCCCGCAAGGACCGCACCGCGTCTGGTAACCACCTCACGTGTCTTTCTCTGTAGTCCAGCACTCTGTCAGACCACCTCAGACACGCACACACGCACACACACACACACACTATATATGTGACACACAAGGCCGAAAAACATGTCGGCTACAAACACAGGTTATCATTTTGACTTGATTTGAGTGTGTCTATAGAGCACTTTAACAAGACTTTAACGCCAGTGTAGAACTGGTTTATAACACTGGTGTGTGTTATACAGCTAGACATATTTGACAGTTCCATCAACGGTATGGAGGCAAGGCTTTGTATTTTGATATCTCCATCTCTCCAAACATTAACAGAGAATGCGTCATTGTTCTTCAATGGCGATTGCAGCCTAATGCGGTATTCATTTCTCCCCCCTAGAGGGCAGCACTGTCCCCTTTTCTCTCCCTGGCGCCTCCCTCGTCTGCATGATTCATCTTTTTTTCACCTCACAGGTCAATTATCATCGCATGACCTTCTCCCAGACTGCCCCCTCTTTCGGACTCTTCTGTTAAAACGAGCAGATTCACCCTGAACTGTCATGTCTTCCTCTCTCCCTCTCTTTCTCTCCTCCGGTTCTTCCATCATCTCCTGCATGGTGCTTTGATGAAACATCCTTTAAACTGGCTCCTATCTTTGTGATGCCTTTTGAGTATGTGGAAAAAGTTGACGACCCCAACTCCTTTCTTAGAACTGATCTAATATATTTGGACACATACGACACGTGTGGTTGTCCGTGTTTGTATAAGTGGAGAATGTGGAAGTGAAACGGAGGAGGCTTTAAAGAATGGAAATCCCCCTTTTTGATTCTCGGAAAAAGAAAAAAAAATCATCATGACCACGTGGGTTGTCGACTTTCTCCATCAGAGTCCTTCAAAGCATGGTTTCCCGTCTCCATGTATTCACCTCTCTTTATTCTGTCCACACTACATCTCACCTTCATCTCAAGTTCTTCTGCAGCTCGTCATGCTCAAAATGCAAACTCTTCCTCCACTTCACCCCCAAAGTCCTGTGAAGGCTGTCAGTCAAACTAGAAAAGCACCTGGCTAGACTAGACTAGGATAATCAGTGGGATTAAAACACAGCATTGTTATGTCCCTGCTCTCCGCCCGCTTCTAAACAAGCCTTCCTGTCTTTCCAGGCAGTGTAAAGTTCATAGACTACGAGTACGCAGGGTACAATTACCAAGCCTACGACATTGGGAACCACTTCAATGAGTTTGCAGGTGAGTCCTTCACGGAGTGCGAGTCGTTGGAATGCTCTGATGCCAGTCACACGCCACCACCGTGGGACACGTTAACCACTGGTAATGGACAGAGTTGGTAGATCAATATCCAAATACCATGTGTGTGTGTGTGTGTGTCCCCAGGTCTGAACGAGGTGGACTATAGTCATTACCCGGGGCGTAGCCTGCAGCTGGAGTGGCTGCGGTCCTACCTGGAGGCCTATAAGGAGTACAAGGGCCAGGGCAGCCAGGTGACGGACAGAGAGGTGGAGGTGCTCTACGTGCAGGTCAATCGCTTTTCACTGGTGAGTCACACGCTCACACACACACACACACACACACACACACGCTCAAAACGCACTCAATCGGCAGTGAAATACAGCCACTGTTGCACACAGTTCTGCATACGGTGTACGTTGACCTTAGACAGCCTTTCATTTCACTCTCCATTGATGTGTGGTGTTGTTTACTCTCAGTGAGAGGAAGAGCAGGGTAGGATAAGGGCTCTTTGCTGGAGGAAGTGGGGCTGGAGCTCCACTTCCTGTCTAAGCTTCTCATGGGGAGCAGCTAACAGGGAGAAACAGCAGGTTTGCTTTGAAGTTACAGTCATTGATATCTGACCCCTGTGCTGCATTCTTCAGAGAACGAGACGCGATACTTGCAAACTAAAGGAGGAAGCTAATTGCGCAAGAAAGCCTGCGTGGGTGCGTGTGATGCCTGAGGCATGAGTCATAGCCTGGTTGAATGGCTCTTGGCTCGTTAGTTCAGTTTATGGTCAGCAGCAAGGTCAGCTTGGAGTCAGAGTGCTGCTGTGTGTCCAGATAAGGCTCTTCTCCTTTGTATGGTCCTGGGTACAGCAGAAGGTAACTACTGGCTGTAAAACTAAACATACAGAAGCACTATTAAAGTGCTGTGCATTTACACAGTAAGTTCATTACTTGTGTATACTATTGTTTTCCGAGAGAGAGCTAGGCTTGCTTTATTCTCACCTTTCCCTTGCTACTTTAGGATCAGCATGAGGTCAACCGTAATTCAGCAGACAACCTTGTTGATTAGATACAAAGTAAGGATTAGAAACAAAGGAATGGTGAAGTATAATATCAGATAGATAGATAGATGGATAGATAGATATATACTTTATTAATCCCGTGGGGGAAATTCAGGAGGAATTGATATAATCACATCCTGGCAATCTTTATTTACTGTGTCTTGACGGTCGCATATTCCATCCATTTGAGTTGATGCTCAAACATTCTCTGGCAATTGGGATGAGATCCAGGGGACCTTGGTGTGTGGAGCGCAGGTCATTGGGTAACTGGAGCGCAGGGTAAAGCGACACCACTGCAGGACAATGCTGCTGGTCTCCAGGGGGGCGGAGCTGTTGTTGTGTGGTGTAACAGAGCTGGGCAGAGAGGCATGAACACACACGGTAGCCTGGACACCGTGACCTGTAAAACCATGTCTGAACCAGCCAACAGCAGCCTAGCAACACTGGGACACACAGCAAACATGCATCCTATGGAGATGACTCTTCCTCTTGGTCTTTTGTCTTATTACATCACTTCCTCTCCTTCTTTCTTACAAGTGTGGAAAAAGGTGATGCCCTAAGGCCTACTTTTTTTGTTGTTGTTTCTTTTCAACGGTTTTATTAATCACCCCCCCAATCTTCTGTTCCTTTGTCTCTAGGCATCTCACTTCTTCTGGGGTCTCTGGGCTCTGATTCAGGCCAAGTTCTCAACCATCGACTTTGACTTCATGGGGTAAGATGCCACAGCTATACAACTGTACTGAACTGCACTGTCACTCCCAGACTGTTTAAAGAATACCATGACTAGATGTAAAGTTACATGTTGCAAGTTTTGCAGCTCACCTCCAGTGTGTGGGCTGTTTGTTACACACATTTACTAATTATTCTTTTGACTGCTCTAGTGATAAGATGTCTCAAATCAGCTAGGCATGGCACAGCGATATCTTACCCATACGGTCAGCACTCACTGTTCCTTTTTCTTGAATGCTCTCTTTCAGATACGCAGTCCTTCGCTTCAACCAGTACTTTAAGATGAAGCCAGAGGTGGCTGCTCTAAAATTCCCAGAATAAAAGTCCTACTTCCTGCCCGGTCCTCATATGTTAACTGTAGAGCTCCCCCTAGGGGCCAGAAAGATGAGCCAGAGAACCCGTGCAGACCAATCTATCACCTCCTAGACCCCGACTACACTCCAGGCCAGGCAAGGAAAACCCTTGACCCTACCCCAGCCCAACCCTCGCCCCAAAGCCTCTCCTGATTAACACTTTAACTGTGTTCACCCACCTGAGACTGAAATAGAGACCAGACACTATCAAACATACTGCTTTCAACCAGGACAGATCCATCCAGACCATTTTAGGTAGTTTTCTAGCCACAGAATGACCAGATATAGTATGCAATGACAGCAGCCCACACTATGGCTTGTTTGTGTACAGCAAGCAGGCAGGGCACATGACCATGGATAATAAGGTTAGTCTAGTGTAATGTTAGCCCAGTGTTGGGTTCCCAGCCTATAGCCATAGGGCAAACATGGACCAATTCAGCTGTGTGACGAATCAAGTGTCTCTTGTCGAAAAAAAGGAATGTTTTAGAGAAAGAGAACCTCTTGTGTTCTGGAATTGTAATAGATAAGGAGGATCGATTAGGGTTCTGAAGGATCTAGTTCTAGATCTAGATCTAGTAGGCTATTGGTTTTATGTTCTAGGTTCTATGCTTGATGCTGCATATGAGGTTCGATGCTCCATGTTCCTGACTGACGGGCTACACCCAGGAGTTTATGTAGGTTTACGTCCCCCCCTCCTACTGAGACAAGGCAGCACTTCTCCCTAATATGGGTCAGCCACTGAGTGGAACGTGTCAGTATCAGCACCACACCTCATGGTGCTGTGAAGCCTTCAGTGGGGCCACTGGCACGCCTCCCCTCCACTGCTACATAGACCCAGTCAGATCAGGCGCTGAAGCACAGAGCTGTAGGTCTTATCCTTCGCCGAGAGGGCTTGTAGTCCAGGTTCAGATTGGGTTCGTTCGGGGACTGCGTATGACAGATCGTATCAGTCGAATTAGAGGACCAAACAAACCAACAAACACTATTTTCTCTTGACAAGTGTTACTGTAGACATCGTAGCAAGTCTCTAACTGGTACACTCAAAGGCTTGTCTCCTATTTGTTTGTTTTTACAACAGTGCTTGGTTGAAGACGTTCTTTACCAGAGGAACGTTCATCTCCTTGGTTAACTAACCAACACCAAAGTGCTGAAATGTTTTTGCTGTACATAATGCACGTGTATTTTTCCACTTAGACACGCGGAAGAAACAAATAATGTATAATATTGACTTTTTAAAAGTGGCTAGTTTTTATACCTATTTAAGCGTCTGGGAAGGTCTTGGACAGTGACGCGTGTCAGCCTCAGCCAGGGCTGCCACCGCGGTGTGTACGACGACATCACTTCCTGTATGAACAGGCCTTCCACTTGGACTGTTCACACCCTCACTGTCCCAGCTCTACAGCCACGCTGTCTGTCCGGTCTGTCAGTCCACAGGGACTCGTCAGACACGACGTAAGTCCAGGCGTCCGTGTGTGTCACCACATGCCTGGGTTTAGGCCTGTTGTTTTGGTGTGATGTCATCAGGGCGGCGGAGGAGGCGTGTCTGCCGGTGTCGGTCTCTGTTGTACATATTGTGACAAAACGCTAAAAAGGTCCATCAGCCCTGGTTTGGAACGCAGGGCTGTGTGCTTTGGTCTGAGCTCCAGCTTGGCGTGCGCGCGCGCCCCTCTCTCTCTCTCTTCCTGTCGTCTCGGGACGGAGACGTTCACGCGTGTGTGGTCGGTCGTTCCATGTTTTCATAACTCCTCAGTGTTTACAAGGTCCCATCCTGTCAGAATGTACACCTGCACAGAGAGACTTGACTCTAGGTATACGATCATGTTTCAGTTGGAAGCCACAGACGGATGATGACGCGGCTGTCCTTACTCCTGCCTGATTCATCCACTCCTTTCGTTTGCTCGTTCGTTTGTTTGTTTTTTCAAGAACATTTAAATGTGAAAGCCAGAGACCTCTGTTCTGTTTCAGTGTGTTAAAAACAAAAAACACCCACAATACAATGTTTCTTGTGCACTTGTTTAACATTGTAAAGAAACGCATAATGCTGATGTCTGCTATGGCGACTGTAGAATATGTGTATATGTACATTTCAAAATGTAATTAATATCTTTTGCTCGAACGTTGTCAAATGTGAATGAATGTACATATAGGGAGATCTGTTTTTTCTAAATTTTGCTGTTGGGTAAGAAGTAATTCTGGGTAAACTGTGAAATAATGTAACATTTAAATACTGTAAACAAGTGCTTTGAAAACAAGATTAAAGTCTATACCCTTGCCCTGCCTGTTTTCTTTCATCCCTCAATCCTTTTTAGCTTTCTGCAAATCCCAGGTATACGCAATGAGGCACATTCAAAAGACTAAAACTAGAAATACCTGAAATAGAGTATGTATGTATTCAATTGTCTTCGTCTGTGAGTTACCACAGCTTGCCAGCAGGGGGAGATAGAGCCTTGAGACTGAGCCTTCAGTAGAATATTTTTCACAAACTGCAAACCCGGGAAGGCACAGACTGACACTGACGATATATGTTCCGTGAATGATGACAGTTATACACCTATCAGTGTAGTGTGAGTGAAGTCCTAAAGAATAAAAAACTAGTGCCGGACGAAGACTTTCTATCTGGACCTCAGGATATATGATCATGCCTGGATGTCCTCTTAATATCAGCAGTTTCTTATTAAGTGAAATAATTGCGACAGAACAGTGCCGCTCCACTTTGCTGTCTGTAATTCAATTAAGTGCCTTCCCTCTAGCTTTCTTCTCACAGATTTGCACATTAATTACAAAATTCAATATCTGCAATTCATGCTTCCACTTACGCTCATTTTACAAAGGTCATTGTAACATGAGAGAGACGCCAGGAGCTTACCCTCAGACTCACAAACTCCCATCAAACCCCTCCACACACACACACACACACACACTACACACACACACACACACACATACATACTAATAGACCTATTACATTTGGAGTGCTTGTTTTGCAGGTCATGCTACAGTAAACATACATAATGTGCGCGTTTCGATGTTCGAAGGGGGGAGAGAAAAAGGGAGAGAAAGGAGGAGAAGACGAGCAGGGGGAGAGGAGGAGCAGGAGGAGGAAGTGAAATCACAGAGGAGGAGAGGAAAAGAGGAAGCAGGATAACGAGGAGATTAGAGGAGAAGAGAGGAGAAAGACCAGCATGGGCTAAAGGAGGGTCAGCATGCTTCTTCATCTTGATTAGACATGCCAACCTAATTACAAGCGGAGGAAACAGTAATTAGCACAAGTCTCACCTCGTTAATCACAAAAGACTCTCACTCTATTTATATCTGATTAATGGCTACTTAAACACAGGCTGATATTTATATTTCTGCTCATTGTACACAGCTTGCTACCATGTTCCAGTTCTCTCAAGCTAGCCTAACCTCATTATGGCTTTTATTGTGACGCTCCAAACAGTCAAAAGTATAATTGTGCCTGATCTCTTATGTGATATCTTCTACAGAGAACTGTCGGTGACAAAGAAGGCCCCACTATGTGTGTGTGTGTGTGTGTGTGCATAGACTTGGAGCAAACAGGAGTAGTGTGGGAGTGTTCCTTGAGAACATTTCACAGTTGTAAGAGCTCATTAGAACGAAGGAGTGTTTGTACGTGTGTACGCGGAGAGAGAGAGAAAAAGTGTGTGTGACTGTGACTGCGCATCAGTTTGTGTGTCCGTCTGCGTGTGTGAGCGACAAAGTGTGTTCTGGTGACAGAGAGAGAGAGAGCATGTGTGAGCAAAGGAGTGAGACACAGAGAGAGAGAGAGAGAGAGAGAGAGAGCATGTGTGAGCAAAGGAGTGAGACACAGAGAGAGAGAGAGAGAGAGAGAGAGAGAGAGAGAGAGAGAGAGAGAAGAAACAACATCTGCTAATAGATGGGCTGTTGATAATGATGAGAGGAGGAGGAGGAGGATGATGGGAGATTTTCTCTCTCAGTCATGTGGAAACATTCCACCACGGGACCCGCTCCACCCCGCCTGCCGTAATGCAGCCAGCGGATCAAAGCACTAAACGAAGGGCTAAAGATGCTGAGGCAGATTAGCATCGTTCACACAATACCGACAGCTGCTCGCTAACGCACGCAGCCAGAGATATTGTTTCAGATTAGGGTCTTGGTATTACAATTCAGGCAGCTGACGTCTGCTGGGGATAATACAATAGGCTGGCGACGGGGAGGGAGGCATAAGTATAGGGTGAAAAACATGTGTTATCAGCACAAAGGGATTGTCAGCTTCAAATGCCTTACATCCTCGGATCCCTCAGGATCAAACAGGCTTTGCCTCCAAGCGCTGCCACACAGCGATGCGTGCGCATACACATTTTCTCTCTCTCTGTCTCTTCTCTTTCTGTCTCTTTGTCTCTTGCCCTTGTCCTCGAACTCTCTCTTGTTCTCTCTTTCTCTCTACCTTTCTCCATCTATCTCTCTTTCTTTCTCTCTCTCTCTTTTCTCAGACCCTGAGGCTAATCCTACCGATGTTATTATCTCAGTGTATTGGGAGGTCGTGTCTTGCCAGAGTGTGGTCCTGCCACTGTTGATGGACCAATAAAATACACAACAATCCCCTTTGTCTGACGTAAGTTTGTCCCACAATGGAATCCATCAACAACAGGATTGCGTTGTAATCCTCTGATCTGTTATCAAGCAGAGAGGCCTGTGGCTCTGATCCGAGGATGGATACGATGTTACCAGGACCCAGAGTGTCCCCTGTATGAGTGCCTCGGAAGGAACAGCAATTACGACTGTTAGTAGAACAACCTCTTGGTGAGGCCAGTAATTAGCCTGTTCAGTAGCTTGGATATTGGAGCCGCATCATGTTCTCCCTTTCAAATTGTTTTGTGCCTCTCCATATTTCGGTCCTAATTTCCCCAGCTACTCACCATTCACTATAACAAACCCAATGTCCTCTGGCCCCTCGTCTCTCCGTCTCTCCTCCTCTCCTCCTCTGGCACCTTGTCTCTCCTCCCTCCTCTCTTCCTTTGCTCCTCTGCTCCTCTGCTCCCTCTCCACTCTTTCTCTCCTTCATTCCTCTGGTGTAGGATTCTTCATTCGTTTCACAAAGAAACATAATTAGCTTGGCTCGCTAGCTTCCCCCCAGTGTCTGCTGACTATCTTCATCTAACTTAGTTACCTCTACTCTCATCAGTGGGACTGGACTGTAGTTATTACAAACCAAACAGCTCTTAGGTGAGAGACAGGAATTGAGAGATATGCATGAACTAATACACTTAATGGGGAGTAAGAATGATTCAGGTTATGGTGGCCATTCTGAATGCAAGCAGTGGTTCCAAGAATACTTACAAGAATTCTCTCTCTCTCTCTCTCTCTCTCTCTCTCTCTCTCTCCTCTCTCTCTCTCTCTCTGACACACACACACACACACACACACACACATGCAATGACACACACACACACCCTGTGGAGTAACATATCTGCAGTCCCAGGGAGGTAAGAGAAATGGGCTGTTGACACAGACGTTCGGCTGGGCCCCTGGACCTTCTGCTGCGAAACCAATCAGATTACTCCCATCGTGACTCCATTAAACACACTCCACATCACAGCCACCACAGCCTGCGCCTCCTGGCCCAGTGTGTGTGTGTGTGGGTGTGTGTATGTAGGTGTGTGTGTGTGTGTGGGACCTGAGACCTCTGACTGTGAGACACAGAGTACTATGCCAGGCATCAGCCATCACTGGGGCATTGTGGGAAAGTGGAGGTGAGCCAAACAGACAGCAAGGGATTGTGGGAATTGGGAGGCAAGAGGATAGGCAGCCAGACGGCAGGATGCAGATGCCCACAGAATCCAACATGGCCCCCGTTCCCAAGGAGACATGAGTGTGATGAGTCCTGAACATGACCTTAGTTTAGGTTCTGCACAGGAACACAAAAACACACCTGGAGAAACACCTGAGAGACACAGAGTAGCAGTGAACAACTTTACCAGTATACCTCACACACATTGGTGTCCAGGTATCAAAAGAGAGGAGGAATGGATGACAGTACATCGATACGTTTGGATTCCTAAGAAAAGAACCAAGCCTCTTTTTCATCCATGTGTATTTATGCCTGAATAACAACAAAAGCAGTGTTGAATCTACACAGTACATTAATCTACAGATTTGCCTCTCATCCTGTCAGTTTTGATTAGGGGACATACCTGAATGTTTAATGTGCAGGGTCTATTTGAAAACTAGTCCTTGGCCACAGGTATGTTTTGTCTTAGTGGTTTCATACATCCCTTCCACCAGTAGATGACAGCAGTGAGCCATGTAAATCATGACGCAGCTTTTCTGGATAGGGAGCGAGGCTCTCATCTAAAAGATTGTACAATGGCAGGCCTGACAAAACAAATATTCAGTTATTTCAGCGATTTCAATCAAACATAAAATATGTCCTCTGATTAAACATAATATTTAAATGTTTAAATATTTTCTTAACATGTTAAAATAGTAGTGTGGTTGTGCTGCATATTTTCAGCCCTTGACAAATGTGTCAGAATCTAAGTGTGTCTGCATGTGTTTAAATAAACTCTTTCATATCCTCTTAACAATTTAGCCGTGGATAAATCTGGGGTAAGCATCTACAATTAATGTACATTAATCCAGATTTTATTTGCTAAAAAGAGATCATTTCAGGGTACGATCACTCCAGTAATATATTTGACAGTACAGAATAAATGCTTTGAATATCAACCGAAAAAGAAAAACGGATTTCCTGATAAAACATTTTTATCATAGGAATTCAAGACTTCTTGCAAATACAGCAGAAAATGTGTGACAAATAATTATCTTGTCTGTATGACAGTATTGTTATTCTTATAAAACGTATAAAAAACATTTAATCATTTCAATGGCCAGAAGAATGTTTTACTCGTACATTCTTCCTGCCTACTCCTTGATTCCACCGGGGCAAGTTGTAGCATTATGTAGACTGAAAGATGGCAAAAAATGTTTTTCCTGATGTAGAGTTGCAGTGTTTGACATCGGCCTATTTCTAATTCTAACGTGTTCATTTCAGTAACCGTAGTAACCAGTCCAAAGTTACATAAAATGTTTACTCTTCCAGACCAAAAACCGTTGATTTCATATTTAAGAAATTAGATATATTGAATGATTTTGATCAATATAATTAGTACATTTTTACAAATAACTGTAAATCATGAAACAGTAGTATCTATTTTCGGTTCAAAGCAAAAAACAAAAACATAATTTTCGAAATTTCATATTATTTTAAGCATCATGTTTGGCATGTGTGTGTGTATTTGTATGTACGTGTGCAAGTATGCTTGAGAGGCTGTTTAAATATGTCATGTCTGTGTTTGAGAATGTGTGTGTGCTTGTGTGTATGTGTGAGTGAGTGTGTTCTCTGTTCGTTGGACAATAGGTCATCTGTGCCCGATTCTGGGGGCGGGAGCCCAAATACCCCGGAGACCTCACCCCAAAATCTGATTGGACAACTCCAGGCTCTGAGAAGTTTACTTTAGAGGATGTAGTTTGCTGGGTTTTGCTTCCAATTAAATGTGGAATGCAGTGCTCTTGAAGGCCATCTTAAGTGTGTGTTTGTGTGTGTGTGCATTGTGTGTGTGCACCTACCTTCTCACTCACTCACTCACGCACTCACTCACTCTCTTTATTCATTTTCAAACACAGAGGTTGTTTTTTGTATGAAAAGCCCTCTAACGGGAGAGATGCCACCTAACACACTGGTATTTCCAGTCATCTTCCGTGTATGTTTGGCCCTGCGATGCCAGTCCTCCTCTTCCTTCCTAACTGCCCCGACCCAGAGTGAATAGCGAGCACATTCACTGGAGCTGGTCTGATTTGGCCCTCTGACATCTCCCTCGGTCACAAAAGATTACCGCTCCGTTGTTTACTGTTTGTCGGCTGTGTTTTGTCCGGCTGTTGTGACGAGTGTGAAGCTGTTCCTTTCATCGGAGCGAAGAACGCTTTTCTAAAGGGTTTCCACATCGCACCAGGGCTCCAGTTTGCTAGGTGCGAGAGGTGAGAAAACAAAATTACTTCTCAATAAAGTTGAGGGACCGGCTCTACATTTTCACTTAGTCTGTTTATTCTTCAGGAAACACACACACACACACACACACACACACGAAGAGTAAATATTGTCTTTGCCTGGAATTGAACCGAATGAAAAAAATTGGGTACAAAGACACAAATGTAAGTAAAGGAGAGGGAGAAAAACTTAACGAACCTGCATCAGTGCCTCGAAACACTTTCATCAGGCTCGTTCAAAAAGTGTTTCCCCCCCGGCTTCAGACGCAGGATGCACATCACAGGACCTGCAATCTGAGGGAAAGGAGAGGAACGCTTTATTTAGACCCAAATGGGTCTCATCTGAAATAATGAATATGTCCTTGAGAAAAACAAAGGGGCGAACGAGGCGGGCGAGGGAGCTACAGAGGAAAAGGAGATGGGGCATAATTGTTTTCAAGTCTCACACTGCTCTGTAAATGAGTTTGTTCTGCCGCTAACTGGGCTTCCTGTCTTTCATATGTTTCTCTGTTTCTCTCTTCGTTTCTCTCTCTCCCTCTCTCTCTCTCCTCTATTTCTTCTCCTTGCCTTTGTTTTCTTGTTATCCTCTCTCTGTGTTTACCCTCTCCTTGGCTCTCCCTCTTTTTGACACTCCTCTTTCTCTCTCTCTCTCGATGCACATCCTTTTGTGCAGCAGGCTTTTTACATCTTTGCTTGACTATTATTTCTTGGTCTTGAGTTTGGACAAAAGTGCTTACAACTGAGGAATGCCTCTTAGGATGTGATTGTTCTGTGAAAACAGTTTACCTTGACTCCTTATACCTCTCTCCTACAGTCCACACACAGCTTAGAGTACGATACTTTACAAGACATGGCACGCAATAATGGGGGATTTCTTATCTGCTGTGTTGATTATAGTCCTGTTTCTTGGGCAATTTGGAAACACAGAGAAGTTCTATTCGAACCAATTAGGATCGGGACTTCGTGTTTCGAAACCTCAGATCACGGTCACAATATTGTAACATCCGTGAATCTGTGGGGTGACAACTTGCTGGTTAGTCAAAGACTTTAAAAATCCTAGCAAGCAAGGTGATGACTTTGTGGTGAGACCTTTATTCGAGACTAGACTCAGGATGTTTGAAATCATTTGACTGGAGCGCCCCTCTAGGACTCCACCCAGACACGGATCAACACTATATCAGACCCCACTCGAAGTCAGAGCAGCCCTTTGGGGCCGGTCCCTCATCCTTGCCAGGGCCTCCACCAGAAGGATCTCTCCTCCCATGGCCTTCACCCAGGGGAGACGTCCCCTTCCCAGGAGTCTCCACAAACCTCTGTCAGCCCGGCTAGTAATGGCTTCTATTTAGACTGCGACTTTCCATTAAATCTCAGTGTGTCACCACAGTTCACATTCTTAATTATGCTCCAAATGTCCCTGAGGGAAAATCAGGGAAGGGCACTTCTCCACAATCTGTCCATATGGCGTTTAATTAAAAGTTTTCTTAAGAATAAATTGCATTCAATTCAATTAAAACTGTAATGTCATACCAAAATAATGGGTATAGCCTCCTACGATACAACATAGCATGAAAAAATGATACCCACACTATTTGCAATAGAAAATGCCATATCTCCCTTCCAAAAAAAAAGGAGAAAAGAGAAAAGAAAACCAAGAACAAAATATGCAAAAAGCAAATATCACCAAAGCCTCCTACATGTTGGCCTGCCTGGGGCGGTGAGAGTGAGCAGTGGTGGAGCTATTTCTAGATTCCACTCTTGGAATTCTCTCCATGACAAATGAACCGTTGGAGTTTGGAATGCCTATTTATCTGTCACGTACAGAGCACCCCTGTTGGGTGGGAAAAGGGGGGATTTTTGCATACAGACAAAAAAACGAAAAAAACAAAAAAAATCTAGATATTTTTCTTCTTCACGGCATTGTTTCTTTTTCAGGTTGAGGGATTCATTGGGTTAGCATTGACCTCTTTATCAGGATGGTACAGACCTGGACTGCCATGCACACCTGCTGGCTGCTACCACTCAGTGTTACCTTATGTTATCTCATGTACCTGCGTGCAGCAGTTCTCCATGGTCTCTGCGTACTAAGGGGATGGGCGATGACAAGTGAACTGGGACACAAGATCGTTTGGAAGTCATTCCCCCAGACCATCTGCTGGATGGGCTGAAGTGCTGACTTCATGTGTTGTCGCCCGTGATGCAGAGGCTAGCGAGAGGGATGAGGGGAGGAGAGAGGGATGAAGGGAGAGGGATGAGGGGAGAGGGATGAGGGGAGGAGAGAGGGATGAGGGGAGGAGAGAGGGATGAAGGGAGGATGAGAGGGATGAGGGGAGGACAGAGGGATGAGGGGAGGAGAGAGGGATGAGTTGATTTCCTCCTTTCGCTGTTTGAGCACTGAAGGCCCCTAAAGCATAAACAAATCTGTGTGTTTGTCTTGCTCCAGAGAGAGAGAGAGAGAGAGAGAGAGAGAGAGAGAGAGAGATAGAGAGAGAGATAGATAGATAGAGAGAGAGAGATAGAGAGAGATAGAGAGATAGATAGAGAGCGAGAGAGAGACGAGGGGGAAACAGAGAGAGACACTCACACATTCAGACCAACTTGGCTCAGTTGGTCTGAATGCGGCTGTTCAGCCAGCCTCACTCGAAAAGGCCTGTTGCAACCCTCTATTTAAACACCCAGCAACCAACAGCCTACAGGTTACACACACACACACACACACATGCAGTACACACACACACTTGATAATCACAAACACACACATTTTCCTAGCCGATTTCTGTGTTAGTAAAGGGGATAAGAGGTTATCTTTTTGATATTTTGATGATACATCTCTAGACTTGTATTGTATGTCCACCTCAGGCAGGGCTGTGGATGTGGAGGACGGTGACGACACAAGTACGAACCTGAAACACAAAGGACCACAGAAGCATATTTATACAATCAGATGATAACAGTCATCATGTCCTTACATCCAGAGAAATATCAAACCATCTCCATTACGGCAACCATTCTCCCTGGTACAGAAGGTACAAGAGAGGGGAGGGAGAGAGGGAGAGAGAGACATTCATGAGGAAAGATTTGATGCATTTTTCTCTTCATGACAGCGGTCTTCTGAACAATAATTCTGAAAGTGTTTCTTGAGTGAAAACATTTGCTGTCAACAGCCGGTCACGCTTTATGGCGGCAGAAAAACAGATGCACATTCACCCAAGGAATGATACAGCTGGAGTCTGTGCGTGTCTGTGCGTGTGTGTGGATTTGTGTGTGTGTGTACGTCTGTGTGCTTTCCGCAGAAATCATGTGTACTCTCAAGAAAAATACAAAAAGTTTGCATTCCAAACTAAACTCATGAGACCCGACCAGTCAGAAGAGGTTTGTTCTGACTGATGACATTACCAAACACATACTTGGCTATTGTCCTGGTCCCAGGGCTGGGCCAGGCTTGCCGGGCTGGCCCCAGGGTCTGGTGTCCTGGGAGAGGTTTTAGGAGAGCAGGGGGATCCCGCGGCCTAGTTTAGCCTCTTGTTCTGGGTCACAGCACCTGGATAACTGCCCTGGGTCCCACCCGGAGGACATGAGACAACACATAAACAAGCTCAGGAAAATAAGATTTGTATTTTTAGATTCCAAGCCGTATTTACGTAAGGCTGGTGAGGAATATTGATGGCAGCTGTGTAAGAAAGTCATTTTGACATACTAGATAATAATAGAATAGATAAATACAGTCATAAAATAAGGTATTTTGAGGCATGAGAATGACGATGGTGATTACACTTTTTTTCTTCCCTTTTTAACGTTTGAGATAAATAAACGGATCCATTATACTGTTTATGGTTAGAAGTATCAATATCACACACACACAGCGTGTAATCACAGTGTAATGATGTAAGAAGTGGAAAGTAATGAAAGTAAAATGGATAGTCAAGTAAAGTACTGACACCCGAAAAATCTACTTAAGTACAGTAATGAAGAATTTGTACTTTGGTACTTCCCATCTCTAACACACACACACACACACACACACACACACACACAAACACACACACACACACACACACACACACACACACACACACACACACACACACACACACACACACACACCACACACACACACACACACACACACACACACACACACACACACACACACACACACGCCCCCTTGAACTCGACAGTGCTGCGATGTGATAAGACGGATAGAAGAACATTCTTCCCTCTTAATTGACTGTCAGAACGGCCCCAGAGATTAAACCCGTCCCAATCCTATAGATAAAGACTGGGGCCAGTGGGGTCTGAGTGGGGGGTTGTAATACCAGATCTCTTATTTGTTATTGATATTTACTGGTTGTCGTCCTCTCTCGCCCAGAGGGATTAGAGTTAATGGTGGGCTTACAGAGGCTCAGAGTCCCCTGTCATTCCCTCGGCCCTGTAGCCCTCTCCCAGATTACTGCCACCGTATGAAGGCTCGTTTACAGGATGAGGGGCCAAACTTTCGCTCTGTGAAACTTGTGTTTAGGAGGAGGAAAGCTGACCCCCCTTTTTTAGTGGCGTTGCAGCCAGATCTGTTCAGTTGGAACAGTTGGCGGGCTGTGGTGTTCTCATCGGCAGGGCAGAAGGGTCAGCTCCCACAGATTGTTACTCTTTTTTTTCTGTCAACACCTAGCTATCTCCTCCTCCTCTTCATTCTCTCGCTCCTCGCTCTCTCTCCTTTCCCTACTTTTCTACTTAGCACTTTTTTTTAATCTACCTCTCGATATTCATCCATCTCACCTTCTATCTTGCGTTCCCCACCTCCACGTGCCATCCTCGCTCTTCCCAACCTGCCCCTCCCTCCCTCTGTCCATCTTCATCCCTCCCTCCCCCTCCCATCTCTCTGTCCCTTCTTCCATCCCTCCCTCCCCTCCCTCCCCTCCCTCCCTCCCCTCCCCTCCCCTCCCCTCCCATCTCTCTGTCCCTTCTTCCATCCCTCCCTCCCTCCCCCTCCCCCTCCCATCTCTCTGTCCCTTCTTCCCTCCCTCCCTCCCCTCCCATCTCCCTCCCTCCCTCCCCTCCCCTCCCATCTCTCTGTCCCTTCTTCCATCCCTCCCTCCCTCCCCTCCCCTCCCATCTCTCTGTCCCTTCTTCCATCCCTCCCTCCCTCCCTCCCTCCTCCCCTCCCCGCTCCCCTCCCATCTCTCTGTCCCTTCTTCCATCCCTGTCTGGTGGCAGCCGTGCTCTCGTGGCATCTGCCTGCTGTTCCCCAGCTTGTCTGTGTGATCAGGCCTCTCCAGCTCTCCTCCGCACTCCGTCTCATCTCCTCAGCCCTCCCTCCCTCCCGCCATCCCGCGCTCGCAGAGACGCCGGCGCTAGCGCGCTCACTGCCAACTCACTGCCTCCATTAACTCCCAGACCATCTTATGTATTGCCAAAGCAGATTGTGTTTGGAGGGCAAGCAATTAAGGGGGAGGGAAAAAAAACTCTAATGTAATTTTGGCTGCAATATTTACAGAAATGGTAAAGCTTAAGAGGATGACATGACAGAGTCAACACCGCGGAGAATAATGATTTAGCGCTGAGATTTAGTGGGATGGGATCTGGCTCTTCCCTAATTACGAAAGGCCAAATGTCAAGCCTGCTCGCTGTCAGCTTGGTGGTGGAGGACCAGGGTTTTTTTTCCGCAAGTTTCCTCTTCTTGTCAATGTTTTATGAATCTCATTATAAGTCATTAAAACTGTTGTGAGATTCTCACAGCCTCCACACTGTGGCCCTGTAGGTCCTCTGTGAAAGAGAGGGAGGGAGGGAGGGAAAGAGTGATGGAAAGAGACAGAAACAGAAAGTGATAGAGGTGGAAAGAGCGCAAAGAGAGAGATGGAGAGAGAAGATAGAGAGTGACGGAGAAACACAGAGAGAGAGAGAGAGAGAGAGAGAGAGAGAGAGAGAGAGAGAGAGAAAGAAAGAGAAAGAATAAGTGCATGTAGAGAAATGATGGCTGAGGGTGCTGCTACCAGAAGCACGGTGATCTCAGGGAGCATTAAGTAGATTAGGTAATTATGTGATATAATCATTTAGATATGCTAAGGTGCCACAGCTGGAGGCAGATACTGTTATCCTCATCTCTCCTAGAGAGGAAAAAACTGGATTTGGTTTAACATAGACAAAAAGAGAGAAAGAGAGAGAAAGAAAGTAAGAGAGAGAGAGAGAGCAAAGGAGAGAGTGAGAGTGATAGGAAGACAAACAGAAGAGTACAATAATCATGATCATGGACCAGGTGTGTGTGTGTTAGCCCTCTCTAACTCTTCCAGGCTGACGGTGTTTAGTAACCAGCCTGGACCACCAGAGGACCTCTGGGGCAGAACCTGGACAGGGGCGGGGCGGGGGGGGAGGGGGCAGGGGCGGGGGAGAAGGGGTGCGGGGGGGGGAGGTGGACAGGGTAGGCGGTCTGGCCTCTCCTGCACCAGAGCCTCTTCAAGGCCTCCCCATTGTGAGCATCGCAAAGCGACACAGGGAAGAACGCGAGCTGCGGTGAGAAGAGAAGCTAACCGGTTTCCTTTGACGACTGTGATGGGGGTGAACGCAGCTATAGAATGGAAACATGGTTGGTCAAGGCCCCAATTACACCTTTCTGGAAGTTCAAAGCAATTATAACTCCTCCGGTATTGAGAACAGTCGAAAACAACCTACGCATGTACCATAGACACACAAACACAAAGACAGACAGCCTTGTCCTCCCATGGGCATACCTGTCCTTGGATAAACATATGGCCTAGTGTTGTTTATAGGCAACATACTGTAACTAGCAGAGTTGCTTGGTTGCACAGTTGTATGCTTATTTTTGTATTGTTTGAGGTGCTATAGGAGTTCTAAGGAGGGGTGACTGTGTGGTGTAGTTGTGTAACAATGTGCTCGGGTTAAGTGTGTGTGTGTGACGGTGTGTGTTGTGTGTAGCTGGGCTGCGTGCCGGTGTGTCAAGACTCTACAGATGGCTGAGTGCGGAGTGCGGAGGTGAGAGGAGTGTGTGATGGCGGCCCGGGTGTGTGAGTGTGTGAGCGAGGCGTCGGAGCTGGCGTGTGTGTGAAAGATAGAGACGCGCGGAGCCTCGGGCACCGATGGGCGCCCTCAGACTTGGCGATAGAAGCTGGCGAGGCCTGCGTGGGAGGAGACAAGAGAGGGAGGAGGAGGAGGGGTGGAGAAAGGAAGGAGGGAGGGATGGGAGGGAGGGAGGAAGTGTGAGGAGAATGAAGGATGGTGGGAGGTATGAGGTAGGAGGTGAGTGGAAGAAAGGAAGGGAGGGAGGAGTTCTGGGGAGACTGACGAAGGGATGGAGGAGGTATAGGAGCACTGAAGGTGGAAGGGAGATACGTGGGAGACTGGAAGGAAGGAGGCAGGAGGTATGAGGAGAAAGGAAGGAGGTAGACTAGAGGAGTAGGAGTCATGGAGGGGGAGGAGGGAGAAGACAGGAAAGGTAAGAGAGATGAAAGGGGGGGAGGAGTTTAACACACAGGTAGCCCCGCCCCGCCCCGTACCCCCATCCCACTCCCTTAGCGACCAGAGGAAAAGATCCACATCAGGCTCTTAAAGGCTGTGTAACTGTATGTGTGGACGGGCTCCAGATTCATTCATGCAGCCCTCCAGAGCAGTCCTCTGGATGGAGGAGGGCTTCCTGGTCTCTGACAAGCTGTCTGGAGGACAGGCGAGCTCAGGGGAACCCCTGCTGGGTCTCTCTCTTCTTCTGTCACACACAGTCACTCACACACACGCTCTCTCTCTCACACGCATGCACACACACACACACAGACACACACAGCACCCCCACCCTTGACACTAAGCCCACGGGAGCAAAGGAACTCTGCCACATCTCCTATAACTCGGCTTGGCAGGTGAGGCAAAGCACCCTCTCCCCTCTCCCTGTCTCTCCTGCTCCTTATCTGTCTGTGGCTCTCCCTCTTTCTCTCCCTGTCTGTCTTTCTCTCTTTCTCTCTGTATCTCTCTCTGTCTCGCTTTCTCCCTCTCTCTGTTTCTCTAATCTGTCTGTCTTAATCCTTTGTCTTATTATCCATTTAATTGGTGTCTGTTTCCTCCCTCACTCCATTTCTTCTCCTCCTTCCTCCTTCCCTCTCTCACCCTCTCTCTATTCCTCCTTTCCCTCTCTCACCCCTCTCTCTTCCTCCTTCCCCCTCTCACCTTCTCTCTTCCTCCCAGGGAAGGGCAGGTCTCATCTGTCTGGATCAGGCCAGGCTGGAGTGACGGGGGAACTCCTGTTTCAGGAAGATAAACAGCCAGCAGAGATCAAAACACACACACACACACACACACTTACACACACGTATATATCTCACTACAACAAAGTGAGATTGGGTGTGTGAGGCAGTTGTTGTCAGGATGGCCTGAATATGCCTCTAACCTGGTTAATCCCTCTCTTCGTACCGGGGTAAACAAGCATCCTTTTCCTGCATCCTGTTACCTCAGCGAACTGCTCATCTCATCTGCTCAGGAGATTATCTCCCTGTGTGACTGACATCAGAGAATCACCTATCACTCACTTCTCTCTTTCCAACTTAACACTGAGAGAGAGAGAAGGAGAAGAGAGGAGACAGAGAGAGAGAGAGAGAGAGAGAGAGAGAGAGAGAGAGAGGAGAAGAGAGAGAGAGAGAGAGAGAGAGAGAGAGAGAGAGAGAGAGAGAGAGAGAGGGGAGAGAGGATGAGAGAGAGAGAGAGAGAGAGAAGAGAGGAGAGAGAGAGAGAGAGAGAGGAGAGAGAGAGAGAGAGAGACGAGAGGGGAACAGAGAGGGTAAGAGTGCCAAGTGAAGTGTGTGTTCCTCCCTGGGGTGAGAGTGTTCTTGGGGAGGGAGGAGGAGTGTTAGTGGGTGTCAGGTATGTCTTTCCCTAAAACACACACACACACAACACACACAAGCACGCACACACACACATACACACACTGCTGCTCGACTGGATAACAAATCGGTCCCTGCAGCCCTCTCTGGTTACCTCGTCAGCTACACTAATAACATTTAGAGATGTTAAGCTCGTAAATTAGCGAATCTGGACCGCAGAGATATTATTTATGCCTGTCCTCCCGTCCTGAAAGAGTCGTCTTGATGGGTAAATTGTGTTTAATTCTTGGAAGAAGCCGTTTTTTCTGCACCACAGCGTGATATGAGATTAATCCCTTGACAACCTTTGCAATGCACTACAGATTGCTCCCAAATGTCACCGTGGAGATTTGTGGAGGGTGGAAATGGGCAAAAAGAGCAGCACTGAAACGGGGACAAATCACACTCCCACTGCCTAACACACACAGACAGACAGACAAGCACACACACACACATAGACAGGCACACACACACACACACCGTGCAAGTGCTAGCACACAATGAAACAGTCAAACACACACAGGCACACAGACACAGACAGCACACGTACACACAACATTCTGGCTAATTTTGAATCCTCTTAGTGCCTCTTAAAAACAAACTCGAGGCACAAATGCACAAATCCCACACACACCTTGACACACACACACCTTGACACACACACACCTTGACACACACACACCTTGACACACACACACACACCTTGCACGCCCGCTGACAGATTCTCCTCAAACACGCATATAGAGAGTATGAACAGACACGCTCCAACATCACCCAAGCAGCTCAGATGGCTGCAGCCCTCAGAGTTAAACGTGTCCTTCCTCCAACAGTCCCCTAGCTGCTGGGGAAACACTGCACGTTACTTCATTAAGGAGACAGATAAGGGTAAAGAGGTTGGGAGAGTGGTGTTTGTTTGTGTGTGTGTTTTGTGGTAAGCCTAGAGTTAATCTGTTGAAGCCCATCCACTACTCCCTGAACCCCCCCCCCACCTCACACACACACACACACACACACACACACATCTCTAGTACACACACACTCCATAATGTTGAGACAGTACTGGCTCCACCACCACCAAACCCCCCGGCTCATTAGAGATGCTGCCAGGAGCACCAAGGAGCACCATGGCCAAGGCGAACCCTGCCCTCACAGCCCCCCATGCCCCCCACAGCCCCTCACTCCGGGGCCTGGGCAGACAGGTTGTGTGAGTGGTCCTAGTGGAGGTCCAAATCCCTGCCGGCCCCTGGATCAGTGTCCAGGGACTGGCCCTCTCAGTGACCTGCAGAGCTGCAGACATTCCAACTGTCAACACACATCCATCTCCCTCCCTCCCCCTCCCTCCCTCCCCTCCCTCCCTCCCTCCCTCCCTCCCTCCCTCCCTCCCTCCCTCCCTCCCTCCCTCCCTCCCTCCCTCCCTCCCTCCCTCCCTCCCTCCCTCCCTCCCTCCCTCCCTCCCCTCCCTCCCTCCCCTCCCTCCCCTCCCTCCCTCGCTCTCCTCTCCCCCTCTCTCCCCCTTGTGCTGTCTCCCCTTCCTGTACTGACTTCTCCGCGTCTTCCTGGGTTGCTGGTCTCCTTCACGGACGACCCACAGTCAGGCTTCATACAGAGGAGAAGGACAGAGACGAGAAGAAAAGAGGTGATAAGAGCATTCGTTCAGAACATTGACTTCAAAGGGATGAACTGAGACATGGCTACCGTGAATCTCAATGCGTGTGCGTGCATGTTGATGTGTATGTGAGTGTGTGTCTACACGCATTGCCATTAGTGTGTGTGTGTGTGCGCGCGGGCGTTTGAGTGCATGATCATTATCCGCTGACCCCTCTCTCGGCCAGCTTGACGCAGTAAATATTACTCATGAGAACATTTCCCATGCTGATATGAAGAGATCAAAAGCAGAACCTCTTCAGCTCTGAACAATGCAACGGAACGTCTGATAGACGATCGACGGAGGAGCACCCCGCTTCACCTGACATCTGACCAAAGATACAACAAAACTACATTTCCTGTTGACTGTTTCTTTCTTTTTCCTTTTTGGCTGTAATTACTGTTATTGCAACCCGCGCTAAACACACCAATTACAACGTCTGGGGCATTTAGTTACATTTCTGTCTGTTTTGGACACACAAGGAGGGAGGGAGTGAGGGATGGAAGGAAGGAGGGGGACATGCAGAGAAATTCAAAGAGGTAGACGGGGAAGAGAAGGAAGAGAAAAACGTTTTTGTTTCAGTATCAACCTTCCATGTTGACCTCCTCATCACCAGGACGATGCACTTGACCCCTGATCCCTAGCCGGTGGGCATTAGGGGGACTGCCCCCACCTTGTCTTAATGGTTCAGAGCATGTGCCACACATGCTCTCTGAGCGTGCTCAGTGTGGTGGTGACATTCATCTGGGCCGTGTCCTGTGGAAATATGTTGCATGGTAAAAGGAGCTTTAAAGCAGTTTGGGGGAAGAGCAGAGATTTCATTTGAACACAACATAATCCTTTATCTGATCAACAAGCACAGTTGTTCTCCACTTGATGCTTGTCTATGTGGACTCATAACATGGAGCTGTCTGTCCGTCAGACTGTCTGAGTGCTGGCTGGAACACACACACACAACACACACACACACACACAAAGACACTGTGTTGCAATGTGCACACACTTGCGTGTATAAACAAAACAAAAATTGCCTATTTCGTGGGGATGAGCTCTAAATTCAAACATATGTTTGTTGTTAAATGGATCTCTTGGCACAATGCAGAACTCAATCATCACAAACACAACCGTCAGAACGCCTCGCTGGAGGGCCTGGACTGACAGACCGTGAAGACGGCGTTTTCATCAACAGGGACACAGTTAGGAGTCCTACCAGACCAGTAAACATGACTCATCCCCACTCTCTCACCCCCCAGTCCCAGGGGGAGCTCCCTGACTGTGGCCTCTCTCTCGACCCCACCCTTCTCCAGTCCTAGCTGTGTTCCTCCAGCTGCAAACAGAGATAGACCGACGGTCGTCATATCTCCTTCCAGTGGAACAGCGTTAATGAGCATAGTCAGGTACAGACAATTCACAATTTCATGTGTAAGTTCCCCCAAAAAGTACATTTTCCCCCGTAGTCGCAACTATGAGCTGAAGAACTATGCCAGTGCAAGACAGAATGGCAGTTATCCCGCAGGCTGGATGCAGTGTGATTCTCCTCCCTGTCTTCTCTCCAGAGGACACAGCAGCTTTACAGGCCGGCTCTTTGTGGTCGCTCCGCTCTCTCCAACCTCCCTTTATCGCTGTTAAAGACTTGACCACTGGACCACAGTGTGCATCTGCAGTCAGACCACAGGTCAACCGCAACCATCTGTTTCACAGGAAGGGATTGTGCTCGGACCAGGGCGACTGGTGTGGTCAGCGATGAGTTAGAACACATGCTGTTTAAACAATTACACAATCCCCAGGCCCTTATCTTCAGGAGTTAGAGGCGCTAAATCTGCTCAAATACAGAGCTCTCTCTGCTCTAATCCCGAGAACATCGCGCTAAATCCAGCCCCAGTTATCCCTCTATCTCTCTCTCTATCCCACAGATAGACTCCCATTATGTCCTGACCTTCCTGACCCACCACCAGAAAGAGAGAGAAAGAGAGAGACAGACAGTGACAGAGAGAGAGAGAGCACTAATGTTTTCTATGAATCCATATTAACTCTTCCATTAGCACACCTAGCTTTATCTCTTCCATCCAGGAAATCCTCTAACCTCTGTCCATCTGTCACAAGTTAGTGACCCCCTGACCTAATCGTTACAAAGCTGTCATTTATTCACACACACACACACCACACACCACACACACACACACACACACCCACACACACACACACACACACACACACACACCCACACACACACACACACGACACGCACACCCATAAACACATCCAAATGTACAAGCACACAGACAAAATCTCAATTTGATATCTTGGCTACGAAGCAGTAACAATTACAGTGATGGCTGCATACCGAGGGCTGTATCAAGATACTGGAGGCAGAGCGGAGAGAGATCAAGCTCCAGCCCAAGGTGTCTGTCTGTGTCGCCGCTCCACACACAGCGCAGTGGATCCCGATGGAGGACATACAAGGGCGATCTGAAGACAACAGCTGACTTTGCCTTTTATTCAACCTCAGAAAGCACAACTCAGAAGGCAAAGATCTACACAGTCTCAACTGGAGGTCATTGTGAGCTGCCAGGACAAGCAGCCGGGGGTGAGACACATGGCTGCTGGCATCCCCCTCTCCTTGCCTGCCCTGGTTCCTGTGCTGCTGCTGCTGCTGTTGCTGCTGTTGTTGTTTATCACAGAAAGCACAAAACACTGACAAAAACAGGGGTCTTAGTCTTGGAGCAAAAATTAAGGAAGGCGACCAGGGCGAATTAAAGATGCACACTTGAGGACAGCTCCCCGAGAGAGAGGATGAGCCATCCTCCAGTCAGGGCAAGACGCCTTGGCAGGGTGGGGGGTTTCCTAGCCCGGGGGGATGGTGGCGGTGTGGGGAGGGGCAGCGGTGGACTGCTGGAGACACTGGCAGCCATGTTGGCTCTGGGGGGGACTGGCACACAGGGCATCCCACGGCTGACTGGCACGGAGAGGACACCGACAGGATCCAAATACTGCCAGCCTGGCCAGCCCTGCCAGGTCTTTCTCTCATTACACCATTCTCACACACACACACACACATCCACACACACACACACACACACATTATGCATGGCTATGTACAGTAGCCTACATACTAAAGAGTTGGCAATGGTGTGCGTGAGAATTTGGTGTCTTTTTGTACAATCTAACAGATATGCACGGTGAAACGTGTCAGCGTGTAAGCATGACTACTTTATGACTTCCTCACCCCCCTGAGTCACCAACAACACCTCTCCCTCACGCCCTCCTTGTCACCTTCCATGTCAGGGCTGGGGACAGAACTCAGGCGCAGAAACCGGAACTGGTGCAAAATATTGTCTTTATTCAAAAAATGAAGCGGACTGGGCTAGCATTGATAGAGAAGTAACAATCCGGCAGGGAGAGGAATGTTGGGCTTGTCTTTGTAGGTGGTTGATTAGCTGATGGGTAACAGGTGTGCTGATGAGTGACTGGTGTCAGGTGTTTGGAGAGAACAGGAGGGTGTGTCCACAGTGAGGAAGTGAGGGTGACAAACAAAAAACTAAAACACAATCACACGCCCACACCAGACTATCGCTGGGTGGGCGACATTCCATGGAACCCCTATTTGCCTGTCCTTCTCTCTGTCTCTCTCTCTTTCTCTCTCTGTCTCTCTCTTTCCCCACCACTCCAGTGGGTGATGTTTAGTCATGTCCCAGGGTTTTGTTTATTTGTGTTGGAGCTGGTTTTACAGCTTGTGACTGACCCCACCTATTCTCTCACAAGCCTCTCTAACAGCAGGCCTGCTTCAATGCGACTCCGCCAATTAGCATAGCATTAGCATAATATTAGCATGTGTGCATTCTGGTGTTGATGGGAGAAATATAACAGTTTTTTTCTGGCATTTAAAAAAAATCTAATGACGATAATCGCCCACGACTATTGATGTTTATTCAACTTCATTTGAAAAAACTGAAAAAGTTCCTCTCTGTATCATTACAGGATCATAAACAACCTTTCTTAATCTTTAATCAGAGACAAAGACAGCGATGGAAACGTTTGGCCATAGTGACTGGGCTTTCACGTTTGTTACTTTGTGCATCATCATAAGTTCAACCAGAAGACATTTAATGAATGTTTCTCTTTTGAAATGGTTCAGATATTGATACATAGATTTACATTTACATTTAGCAGACGCTCTTATCCAGAGCGACTGACAGTAAGTGCAGGGACATTCCCCCGAGGCAAGTAGGATGAAGTGCCTTGGCCAAGGACACAACGTCATTCGGCACGCCCGGGAATCGAACTAGCAACCTTCTGATTAATAGCCCGATTCCCTAACCTCTCAGCCATCTGACTCCCCTCAAAAAGATGAATGCTACAGATGTTGTTGAACAGGTACACTGGGGTGGCCTGCAGAATCTCTACCTGAGCAGCGAGCTCTGTGTGTCTATGTGTCACAGGTCGTCACCACTGTCTCTGTGCATCACTGTGTCTGGAGGGTTGGCTTTCTATTTGTGTCTGTCTACATGTGTGTGTTTAGTGTGTCTAAAGGGGCCTGCTTGTCTATTTGTGTGCGTGTATGCAATGTGTGTTTGCATATGGGTTAGCGAGGGGCTGTTTGTCTGTGTGTGTGTGTATGTGTGTGCGTGGGTGTGAGTGTGTGTGTGTGTGTGTGTGCATGTGTGTGTATGTGTGTGTGCATGTGTGTGTGTGTGTGTGTGTGTGTGTGTCTCTAGGCCTGTGTTGGCCTGGGCTGCTCTGTGGCACTCAGCGCTCCTCTTTAATCCCTCCTCCTCATGAATACATTAGCACAGCGTCTTAAACTCAGCTCAGCTGAAGGCTCAGTACCACATCACATCCTATTACCCTGGCTAAATCATTAATGTGACAGCGTTTTCACTCCATTTCCAAACACCCACGGTTCAAATCTACACATACCACGAGCTGTCACAGCAACGGCCTCTCTGGAACTCACACATGACTTTACGTGTGTGTGTGTGTGTGTGTGTGTGTGTGTGTGTATACTTGACATGAACGTTCACCCACGTAATATAATGGAACATCCAAAATGATCTAATATGATTCTACATTAAGGATGTTGCTCAGTATTCATGACGTTCAGATGTTGTCGTTTGTTTTCACTGCGTCGTTTTGTCTCGATACTTTTAGGTTGAACTCGCTGGTGGATAAAAGTGTGGTCACATCCATGTCTGTGCTTTGTGTGAGCGTGTGTGTGTGTGTGTGTATGCGTGTGTGTGGTTATCTGTGAGTGTGTATGCGTGTGTGTATGTGTGTGTGTGGTTATCTGTGAGTGTGTATGCGTGTTAGCTGCTGAGAATAAGTGAGAAATCACAGTCCTCCTTTCTGCTTCTCTACTATTCCAACATAAACCTTTTCTCATGTTCACCTCCAGGCAAGTGATGAAAAATTCACAAATGCCCGGAGAGCAGCTACCTTTCTCCTTCTGGAGCTCTCATTCTGCCCATTGCAGATCTTTATTGGATTGAAGAGTTTTTGTAAAGCTGCAGTAATTAGCCCAAACTAGGCAGAAACCCGTCTCCACAAAGTGCATTTAACTGTTCTGCTGTGCCGGTGTTTGATGGAGTAATGCTTTCTGATTGGTTGCCATATGGACACAGATGGCCACAGTGTTTTAATGGGCTGAACATTGAGTGAGAATGCCTCTTTTAACCCTTGAAATACAAACCGTAGTGCCCATACGGCGTCAACCCACCTGTCAATAAAAGATTCCCTGTTAACCAACAACAACTTCAATATAATTCTCCACCTGGCATCGATGTGGCCCTTTAAATTGTTTTTTCTTTACTTCCTTCCTTCCTGTCTCTTATCCTTTCTTTGTTTCTTCCTTCCTTAATTTTTTTCTTTCTTTCTTTTCTTTCTTTCTTTCTTTCTTTCTTTCTTTCTAATTCTTTCTTTCTAATTATTTCTTTCTATTTTTTTATGTATTACTAGTTATTTCATCCTTCCTTTCTCTCTTCTAATTCTTTCTTTCTTTTTTCTTTCTTTCTTTCTTTCTTTCTTCTCTCAGTCACCAGTCTTCCATGTCTCTTGTTGTGGCTAATTAAGTTATCAGGTGCTTAACTCCCCTTAATTACATTCCACACCACACAGCTGGCTCTCTGATAGGAGGGAAATAGGCGGACCAAGCATAATTAACATGTCATTATTAGGCTGATTGCATCGCCTGGTGACATGGTTCCATGGTGATGATTCCCTATCAGGGCATTCATTGGACAACAGAGCTCCACCAACTGCTTGGCCCTATACATGGAAAGTTCTGCTAGGGTAAGGCAGGTCCATTAAGGATACCTTTCCAGTTGACTGGAAAGGCAGACTATTACTATTACTAGCTTCCAATGGAAAGCAAGTCTCCACGACAAACCTTCATGTTGAGAAGACGACCCTACCCTTCTGTCGTGGTGCTTTATTTCCCCTGTGATAAACAGTTAGCATGCAGCCATTTATATCAGCAGACAGGCTTGTGTATTGTAGTTCTACCAGATTGAGTGTGTGTGTGCAGGAGTCAACGACGCTACTGAAATAATAAAAATATAAGTATTCAAATATACTGGTTGTATAACGGAATGTGCCTTTGTACTGCGTGTGTGTATGGAATAGGAAAAATAACTCACACAGACCAGTAGGAGAATACAGAACACATTGCTGTCTTTATTAGAGCCCTGACTGGCAATAATACTGAAAAAAGTGAACTCTGAACAGGTGGTGGCAGCGCACGGCTTGATTTTTTTCTTTCTTTGTATGTTTGTAATTTTTCTTCGTTTTTTTTGTTGTAAGAGTACTTTGCCTCCTGCTTTTATTGTGGCATGGATAACATCAATAAAAGAGAAAAAAAGAAATATACAACTTATATTACACTGTGTTATGAACAAAATATAAATCTATAACTCTATGTTATATTTACATAATTATCTTTCTTGATTTTTCAAGTTGAGATGGTGTAAGATACTTTTTTTTTCTTGTAATAATTCTTACTTTGTTTTGAGCTCCACTCACGACTTTGATTGTCTTAAATATCTTTATCGTCACCATCATCATTATCCTCGTCATCATGGCTGTCGTTGTCATGGTAACAAAGGTTGTTGCTATGGGGTCAGGCCTATACAGCAGGAGTAACAATAGGAGTCTTTAGCTTCCTCTCTGTGTCCCATTCGTGGGCTATACAGTATCTACCAGCCTGGACACCCCCCTTCCAGCATTGGGTGGACCCAGAGCTCTACACAGCATATAAGACTCTGGATCGCACCACATTGTGATTATGGGGATGACTAAGCAGCTCAGCGTGGCATGATTGACAGGCTCACTATGTGGCAGGGATACGGGCCACGCCACTACCTGGCATGGTGTGATTGTGTCAAGGTAAAGGGGTAAAACATGATTGTGTGTGGGCTCACTATGTGGCAGCACAGCTGAAAGAGTGGACATGGCTATGTCATGGTGTGGAGCTAAAACAAAGCAAAGACCTCCAGATGATGAGTCCCATAGATAAGACAGCACCGGCGATCTGACGCAGGACACACAAGGTGGAACATTACTGGAGAGGAGACATCGAGCAAACACTGTTGTTTCTTACGGTCAAATACGTGTGTGGCAATGCTGCATTGCACTACAATTATCTTTACTACTATACATCAGTGTATACGGCTCTGTCAATGAAACAGGGTGGCTTCGGACCCTTCATTGTCCAGATATACAACTCGGTGAATACACAGTATGTTTCCTGTAATGTGTGTTTGTGTGTGTATCTGTGTGTGTGTGTGTGTGTATCTGTGTGTGTGTGTGTGTGCCTCAGAGCCAGTGTAGTTCCACCCATGTTCCCAGTGTTCAGAGCAGCCAGATACAGGTGAGCAGGGCTCCACCTTCAGAGATAAACAGAGTTTACAATAACACATGTGGTTTCTTTTGAACTCCAGAGAACTAAAGAAGAAGAGAGGAAAATTCACATTATACATTATTAACCATTACAAAATAAGAATCACGTTCTTCTTTTCTCTGACCACACAGAGTCTGAGTGCTTTAAGAAATGGGTTTGGACGTAAAAGGGTTAAGTCTTCGCGGGGGTGGGGGGGGGGTGTGGGCGGGAGCTGGTGATGGAGAGAGAGAGAGAAAGTTCTGGTCATCGTAGCAACTGACTCTCTTTCTCTGCCCCAGCTCCTCAACCTCACCCTAAGGATTAATACAAAAGCAACAGATCAAATAAAAACCAGAACAGAATTAAAAACAAACAAAGGTAAAATGACACATTTAAATCTAAATATCTACCAGCTAAATATAATAATGCTTCATCAAACCGTCGTAGTTTTCATATGGACATACAAAACCCGATGAGAGGGGGAAAAATAAATTATACTGTACATAACTTACTAAACTTAGGAAACGCTGACCATCATTATAATTATTGTTAATAATATTATTACACTAGAGGCAGTTTGAATAAAAATAATAAAATACAGTATTCAAATACAAATAAAAACACTGACGTGCTGACGTCTGTTCAGCTCCTCCCGATCACAACAGCAGAATGACGGGGGGGGTGGGGAGCACAGACGCCGCTGAGGGCTGGACAGGGACAAGGTGTGTGCATGTGTGTGTGTGTTTATTGGCGTGTGCGTATGTGTTGGTGTGTGTGTTTAAAATGTTGGAGTAATTCAAGAGAACCTTGGGGTCTCTGTCTAGCGTCTCTCTTCTTGTCTCTTTCTCTCTCTCAGCTGTAGCTAGAACACACTATGGCTATATTTGTCAGGTGTCTGTACCCTTAGTAATGAGCATGTCACACACACACACACGCACACTTTTGAACCTTACTTAAAGAATGTAGGTTCTCCGGTTCTCTCTTGGGGGTGTGGGAACTATAACCAGAGGCAGAATGAGAGGGCAGGGTGTGAAGCTGGATCAGGGTTGTCTCTTCTCACAATGCTCTTCAACATGGACGATGATATGAGAGACTCAAGTTGTCCGACCCCCGCAGTCCCCTACGTCCACTGAAGTGAGAAGGTCCACACAGTCCAACACATGGGAAGGCCCTGACTGGACTGTCCCATTGGACTCTCATGGGGGTGCGGGCACATAGAGAGGGGTTCTGCTGACAGTACACTGCAGAGTTTAAGAAATATGCAAAATAAAAGTTTGCTTTGACTTCTGTCAGGTGCTTTACAATGAAAGGAAAAAAGTATCTTTTTCTATTATTAAAACTGTAGCACAAAAACAACAAATCACATTCACAAGCCACTTGTTGGCACCGTGTACCTGAGTGAGAATATTATAGAACCGAGAACGAAAAAAAAGCTGTTTTTTAAAAGTGTCTCTTTTATAAACAAACAGGTCCGCCATTTTAAAGTGTCTCTTTCATCAACTGACAGGTCCTCTGTTTTCAAAAACGTCTCTTTTACAACAAACTGGTCTAAAAGGTCTGGGGTTTTCCCCCCTGCTTACGGGTAGCTTACTCTGAACATACACTGAACATCATCTACCTCGCATCATACTCATCAAGAGTACTGTCATACTCAGCAGTAGTACTCTGTAGTACTCTTTTAGTACTGTCTAGTACTCTATAGTAGTACTCTGTAGTACTGTCAAGTACTCAGCAGCCATTGGCTCGTCAACTTCTAGACTTCAGTTTGTGTAACAGTCAGTGTGAGTGACAGGTCCTGTGCTTCATTTGATTGGTTGGTTGCTGGTGTCAGGACTCCAGTGGGAGGGGTTTGGCTCTGCTGAGAGAGTCCTGGTTGGGTGAGGGTAATAACGAGAGGGAGGAGTCTGTGATGTGGAGACTCAAGGTGATTGGTTAGGACAGACAGGCCTAAGTCAGTTCCTTAGGGATTGGTTAGGGGGTTGTTTTCTTCTTTCCAGCTGTGTGATTCACCTGCTGTGATTGGCTAGGGTGAGGCTTCAGCCCCGCCTCAGCTCCCATCTTATTGAGTGATATTATTCTCGTTGTCACTCCCGTAGTCCGCCTCCTCGTCCTCGTACTCAAAGTCGTCGTAGGCGTCGCCGTTGTTGTCGTCCAGCCGTAACTCCTCCTTGATGCGGGGCCCCTCCCCCTTCAGGCCGGCCAGGTAGGGGGGAGGGTGGGGGTTGGCGCTGGGCTCAGGGCTGCTGGACATACTGGAGTGTTCGGAGGGCATCTGGGGGGAGGGCATGCCCGCCATGGAGAGGGCCCCGGGGTACACCACCCCTGCAGAGGACAGAGGCAGCTGGGCCTGCTGGCTGTGGAGACACGACACAGAGAGAAGCCCCGGTCAGAAACGCCTGGATCTACATCTCCCTCTGGGATCCCTGGAGACTCCAGTTACAAACATCTCTTATATCTGAATATACATAATCATAAAAGATTATCCTAACCTGCTCAAAGCTGAGGGGAGGTGGAGGGGGGGTGGACCTACCCGACGGTGAAGTACTGTCTCATCTCCTGACGTCGGTTCCTCATGATGGCCTTGTACTCGCCGATGCGCAGCTTCTTGCCGTCGACCAGGCAGGTGCGTTTGGGCCGGGGCTTGTACTTGTAGTCGGGGTACTTCTCCAGGTGCTGCTTGCTGAGACGAGCCTGCTCCTCGTAGTATGGCTGCTTCTCCAGGTTGGTCATGGCCTTCCAACGAGAGCCTGGAAGGGGGGAGGAGAGAGAGAGAGGGAGGGAGAGAGAGGGGGGCGGGGGTTAACAAATAACAGAGGTACCAGATAGAGATGCAAGGGACAAGAGTTTGCCTACAAACCCACATATAGACAGAATGCTGTATAAAACCTATACACACACACACACACACACTGTGAACATTCTGTGATGGATGGGGACAGGAGGTCCTTCATCATCAATTCAATTCAAGTTTATTGTCGTATGTACAGGATAAACAAGTATACAAGTACAATGAAAACGCTTTGTGCCGCTGAGCTACCTACAACAGTGCAGTTTTTTATAATCAAATAGATAGTAGCGGACAAAATAACAATAAAAGATCAAATATAATAATATTATCTTTTATTGTTATTAGTGTCCGCTACCGCTACATTATCATGTTTAGAAGAGAAAAAAGAGCTACTGTTTTCTGTCTATTGTAATGACAGGGTAGACACACACAGACCTCCGACCCACAGAGAGAGAGAGGGAGAGAGAGATAGACAGAGAGACAGACAGGGAGAGAGATTGATTGAAAGAGAGGGAGACAGAGAGAGAGACAGACGATAGAGGGAGAGAGACTGATTGAAAGAGAGGGAGACAGAGAGAGAGAGACAGAGAGATAGAGGGAGAGAGAATGAGGTGTTCAGGTTAAGTGGAGTCCTCATTCACTGGGCTCATCATTAGTGATCAGCATGAGTACCTGTACTCTTCACTCTGTCCTCCTCATTAACCTCACACACACACACACACACACACACACACACACACACAACACACACACAACACACACTCTCATTAATGGAATTAGTCCCACAATGGACTAATCCCACAGTTGTCATTACACGACGTTCCCAGAATGTTCCATTGTCAGTGAGTCTCCATTCCATTGAGCGTGTACAGTAAATGTGTGGGTGTATGTCTGTATATACAGTATCTGGATTTAATCTACACTCTCCTACTGTATGTTTAATGGGTTAAAGCTGTTGGTGGTGACCCAGCCCAGCTCTGCTCTGTGTAGTACAGCGATAGGAAACTCCTTCTGTTAACAATCGAGAGCGAGGCCTTATTAAAACCAGATTTCCCTGTGTTATAAAACGCTTAGGAGCTCTTTAAAATGTCAAACACAATCCCCTAGGTCGGCAGGAAATGTCAGACAGACTGTAGTGCTTGTTTAATGCATAATGAATTATATCATCATCGCCGGAGCCCTGCTCTCCAGAGCTGTTCATTAGGAACTGGTTACACAATGCTGTCGCGTGGAAGGAACACTATCTAAGTGTGTGCGTGTGTGTACGTGAGTGTATGTGTCGAGTGTCTCTGTGTGTGTACGTGAGTGTATGCATAGGGTGTGTGTGTCTGTCTATTCCCAGAGGAGCACAGGCGGTTCACACCTCTAGTCGCGCTAACGTGGCTAACCGCTGTACAGATGTTGAGCCGACCAGAGATAAGGAGGGAACAAAAGATGCTGTCAGTTGGACTGCTGCGGGGCTACGGGGAGCGACAGGGGACACACTGAGCAGACAGGCCTGATTGAGGCTTGCGAGGAGAGAAAAGACGAACGCCGTCAGAGGGCTGTGGAAGAGATGGCAGGAACGAGACCCAGACACACACCCGTACGCGCCGTGCTAAGTCGCGTAATTTCCGTGGAGAGAGAGCGTGTGTTCTACGGTGTCTGAGGAAGACATGCAGCAACCTGGCCACGACACAGGGGTTCAGCTCCGTCAGGTTGACACATTCTCATCCCCTCTCTTGTCTCTGTCTCTGTCTCTCTCTCTCTGTCTCTCTCTCTTTTCCTCTCTCTCTCCTCTCATCTCATCTTCCTCCTCACTCTCTCGCTCTCTCTCATCACTCTCATCTCTCCTATCGATCCTCTCTTCACTCTCTCTTCGTCTCTTCTCTCTCACTCTTTCTCTCAATCTCTCATCTCTCTCCTCTCTCTACTCATGATCATCAGTCTTCTCTGCTCTCTCTATCATCTCTCTCTCTCTCTCCGCTCCTCATCTCAATCGCAAGTCGGCGCCACTCCACCCGCTCACCCCCTCCTCATCCTACCTCCGCCCTCCACCTCTCGCTCTCTCTAATCGTCATCCAAGTCTCTCTCAATCTCTATTCTTCCTTTAAACGAAGGCACACTCCCCCTCTCTCCATCTCGCATTTCCCCCCTCTGGCTACAAGAACCGCGTGCGTGCGTGTGTGTGTGTATATCTACGTGTGTGTGTGTGTGTTTTGTTCTCACCCAGGATCTTGCTGATGTTGGAGTTGTGCATGTCGGGGAAAGCCTGCAGTATCTTCCTCCTCTCATCCTTTGCCCAGACCATGAAGGCGTTCATGGGCCTCTTAATGTGGGGCTCGCTGTTGCCACGGCCGCGGGCCTCCCGGAACATCCTGGAATCAGACACACTGGGGCTGCCTGTACCGGAGGGAGGAGGGGAGGGAGGGGAGAGAGCAGTGAGAATGGCTGTATATACGCTCCGATTAAAAACACTCACTCATTAGAATAACCATCGACGGTATACACGGGGCGCACTCATTAAAACACACATGCATATTCACGCAGGAAAACTGGGTGCAGTGATACTGTTTCTATAAAATACACATGGGATTGAGCGGGCCCACAATTATTCAAGTACTACGTGTGGTGTGTGTGTGTGTGTGTGTGAGCGTGAGGTCTCACCGTCAGAGTCCCCGCTCATGGTGAAGTCCATCATGGTGTGGTTGAACTTCTCCTCAGCCTGCTGTTTCAGCTGCTGGCTGAGACTCTCCAGAGCAGCCTTCTCCTGCTCAGAAGGACACACAGTCAGACACGCTGCAACAGCAACTCTACACGCCCTTCAGTCCGTCAAGTCACTATAAATAGGCCCATCAACCCTGGGTGGATGTAAAACTATAATATGTGTGTGTGTGTGCGTTTTTGTGAGTGTGCGTTTATCCATGTGTGTGTTTGTGTGTGTGTGTGGGTCTAGCCGCCACCTGCGTGAGTGTGCGGAGTGCGTCTCTTTCCCAGCATGCTCTGGGGTCGACACATTACGGAGAGAGTGTCAGGCGAGAGGATGAGCGAGGGCCACACCGCTCGGCCCCCTGGGTATTTATTACAACCAATAAAAGGCTGATTTACTGAGCATTTACATGGCTAATGGTGATGCAGGCAGCCGGCTCAATCAGCCCAGACCTGGTTCACTTAAACACATGCAAACACACACACACACACTCACACAGACACACGTACACACCACCCTTCTCTCACCCCAACAATCCAGAACTGCATTTACAGTTAATTACAGGATTAGAATCCATCCCCAAACTGCAATGTCTTTTAAACAACAAGCCTGCAAAAGTGGTGGTGTCCATTAGCTTCTGACCTGGGCTCACCAGGACGAAGCGTTTCTCTGGCTGCTGCCACTGAATTTAATTGTTCAGCTGAGCTAATTTCTCATATTTGAATAAATGATGCTAAAGAGAGGGAGAGAGGGGAACAGAGAGAGTGGCGGGGTAGGGAGAGACAGGGAGAGAGAGCGGGGTAGGGAGGGACAGGGAGAGAGAGCGGGGGGGAGTGGGAGAGAGGATGAGAGAGAAAAAGAGGAAGAGAACAACAGAAAGTATTTATCATATCTGCACTAACTCTTTGCCGACAGTTTAGGAGCTCCAACTACACCTAGTGGAAACACACACGCACACACAATACACACACACACACACACACACCACACACACACACACAACACACACACACACCACACACCACACACACACACACACACACACACACACACACACACCACACCACACACACACACACACACACACACACACACACACACACACACACACACACACCTGTCTCTGTGTGACAGATGTGGTCTGGGTCAGCAAAAACCAGAAAAGTAACTCAGTGGATCAATGGTAGGTTTCAGATAACAGCTCAGAGCCGTGGAAGGTGAATAGAAGTTATTTG
>CAEFZP010000732.1:0-66076 GCA_903064625.1 Mallotus villosus
TCTCACAATAAATATATATGTGAGATAACAAAGGATTGCCACGTCATCGTGGCACACCCAATTACAATTTACATATTTAACATGAAGTGCAAGTGCAGAAAACAGACGAGTACAAAAGTGCAAAATACTGATAGGAAAATACAAGTTAGTTTGGTAAGTTGGTGCATAACAATAAACATAGTCAAGTAAAAACGTAAAGATAAAAAAACTGTATTAAAGTACTAAAGTACTGTAAATAAAAGGCATGAAAATATTTTTTACATTTACAATAAGACAAAATCTAATAAACAATCAAATAAATAATAAATAATAGTTACTTAAATAAATTAAGAGCAGTACAGTTTGTGCAGGGATGTGCACACATTCAAAGTATGAGGTTTAAAGATTTGCAATGTGCAAGTTCACAGAGGGCTTCACATACGCCCATAGAGCTGCCCCTCAACCAACCTTAACCCTCAAGGAAGACAAGGAAAAACTCCCAGACAAACGGGAAGAAACCTTGGGAGGAGCAATTCAGTGAGGGATCCCCTCCTCCAGAGACGGTTGGTGACAAAGAGGTACAGAACACAGGCTGAACATAGTCATGGATCAAGAGTAGAGGTAATGATAAGAATGTGGAAACACAGATATCCAGAGTTCTAGATCAGTCCTCTGAGCTTGTGCATGTCAGTGGCCAGAGACACAGAGAGAGACACAGAGAGACTCAGAGAGAGACACAGAGAGAGACACAGAGAGAGAGAGGCACAGAGAGAGACACAGACAGAGACAAAGAGAGAGAGAGAGAGATCGAGAGACACAGAGAGAGACAGAGAGAGAGAGAGACAGACAGAGAGACAGAGAGAGAGAGACAGAGAGAAACAGAGAGAGACACAGAGAGACACACAGACCGGCGTGACTGGAACTCTGTATGGTCATACGAGACATTTGTCCACTTGGCGACTACGTCCAACGTTGGCAAACCGGCGGACCTGGAAACAATGATGACTACCCCAGGGGAGGTGGGGGTGTTGGGGGGGAGGGGCAGAGAGAGAAGAAAAGTATGATTAGAAAATGTGAAGGGACAAATAACAAAACAGTACGGGTGTTTGTAACACGCTCCGCCTTCCTGTGGTATTATTACGTGTTTTAATTAGCTTCAAGTATTGTCAACGGCTAACTTGGTCTAGCGTTATGTTGTGTAGTCTGTCCTGTACCCTGACTGTTTCATAATTAACACTTGGGTCCAACCCTGCGTTTGAACCACTCGTTACAAAGGGTGAGGTCTTCACTGGTTAAGTGTGAACTTAGTTCAGTCTATTTGTATGACTACTGTCACGCGCACGCTTAGTGGCAGGGTGAAAGGAGGTTCATAGTCCTTTCTCGGGAGTAACTTTGAAATATAACACTTTAGTGGTGCGGCGGTGGTGATTGGAAGGGGGATTGGGACTGTGTCCTGATTGGGGCCCAAGTAATCATGGGGAGGGGTTTAGCCCTTTTGAAATCCCGGATGGCGGAAAGGTGGTGGCGCCAGTTTGCTTTGGTGGTGGATGTAACCATTGGTGCCGTTTTTGGCCTTTGTCAATCTGCATTCATGTTCTTGTGAAACAACATTAGATTCAATCCCAACCCAAGTACCGTTCCAAGTGTTCTTGCGCCGGCCGTTTTATCGAGGATGCGTCTGTACATGGACAGCCAAGTCTCCCAGCGGCAAACAGTGGCAATTATAGCTGATGAAAAAAACTCAACATAGGCCTACTGTTAATGTCACGGAATGTAGTCGAAACATTAAATCTGTGGTTGAATTAACAATATAGAACCTACTTCAAAATGTGTGCGAACATAGAGTTGTCACTCGTTTCAAACACACAAAACAACGACGGGCGTGCTAGCTCAACCGATCAATCCGTTTATTTTCATTCATTTTCATCAGGGTAACCACATGAAACGGACGTTCGTTAACAACATTGTCTAGTTAGGTTTTATATAGGGTGAATATTGGTAAAGTACATAGGCCTCCAAAGTAATATAATAATAATAATAATAATATAACTGCAAAGCAGTGATGCGGATTCCTCCAAACATTGCGAACCATTGAAAAATGTATATCCTTGACAAATTGTAAATGTATAGAAAAATCTATGCTGCAGAATTACCAATGGGATACCAAATCGGAAATGCAATACCATCAAGATTCCAGAAAGCCTTGTATCTTTGTGCATCAGGGCGTGGCATGTAGCGCCACCTATGAGTAATGGTGGGCCATTTGTGGTGTGGTAGTTACTGTTGGCCTATACTATCAATGTTTCAGGATTTTGAGAACTTTTTACCATTGCATACAAAATAGGAAACGGGATACAATCAAGATCCACAAGGGCCTTCACTTCAAGCCAAGGAGTGAAGGGTGGGGGCTTGGTCAGCCCACAATCTCCTTAATTGTTGTGTGTGCGTCTTAACAAGCCCGCGCGTGTGTGAAGCAAGCCCCCACCCCTCGTCCCTTGGCTTGAGGCAACTGCCCCGGTGGATGTAGGTGATATTGCATCTTCGACTTGACTTCCGTGTCTTCCGGTCGTTTTAATCTATTAACTCCAGTCAACATTTACAAAACTATCTCCCCCAATAATTTTTGTTCGATACTTAAACCTGGCTCATACTACTAGCTTTTTCATAGAATAATTTTTCCAGATTTTTGCTATGTTTGAAACCAATCCGAAAGGGGTAAACTAGCACCCCATTTATTTGCCTACGTCAAGAAAAGTTGCCTCGAAACGTGTTCGCGGATACTAACAGGGGACGAGCACACAAGGGAACATCAGCAAGTCACTGATTTACCTGAGCTGAATGAGAACAAGGAGAAAGGACTTGGTAATCTAAAATTGCCTGCCTTAATTGTAGCACGTTTTACAAATGCTTGCACATATATGACGGTTGTTTGTAGAGTTTATTTCCGTTATTTTAAACCATATTTAACCATTTCGTAGGCTAATGAACGCGATTATTCTCATTGCATGACAAAGTAGGCTAATTATAGCCAAATATTATTAGTTATAATATCGTGGCATAGTACGGCGTCATTGTAGATAACATGTTATTCTGGAGCAAAGACGAAGATTAATAAATCATGTCTGATAACGACAATATTGTTATGGTCGTTATATTGTTAGAACTTTATTTCAGTTAACACTACAACGATGGCATTAACAATAAGCTAGTAATAGTAAGCAACACTCATCATCATTGTAATAGTAACATAGGTATAGCCTGTAGGCTTAATTTAGCTTGATTTGCCGAGCTAAAACAACGACGGAGCCAGATATTCAAGCTTGCAGTTTCTTTAATCCAACACAATACTTACAGTCAAACTAAAAACACGGAGCAAAAAGAACAACGTATAGGCATTGCACGTATAATATTACAGTATTGATTTTCGTAAGTTCACATGTATCTGCTTCTTGATCGGACTTGTACCACATTCTGACAGTTTTCTGCAATGCCTTAGCTCCAGCTCACAAGCTCGCTACTGGTTGTCGCAAAGTATGACGTGTACAGCTAGTTGCGAGCGTGCACGAGTTTTGGAGCCAGCTCGGAGCTAGGAAAAAAGTGAGCCCGTTTAAAGCTAGGGGCTCACTTTTTTCCTAGTTTAGACCGGAAGACACGGAAGTGGAAAGATGGCGCTGTCCGTTTCGCGCTCTCGCTTGTCTCACTGCGCCACTGAGCACTTTTCATAGAAATGAATGGGGACGCCATCTTGGAAGACAATTTTGGCTCTCTCTAGTTAATATTACCTCTATGGTGTGAAGGGAAGGCTGAGTGTGTGAGAATGTGGAGCGCGCGCGCGCAGAGGAGCAGAGAGAGACTTTTTCATTCTCAATTTCACAAGAAATTAGCCCAGCTAGCATTTTTCAAATATTCACCAAACATTGACTTTTCATCTTACAGTCAACCTTTTCACAGATTTGTGTACTAAACATTCTCAAGAGTCTTCATATGAACTTGTGATTGAATCGGAGTATTAGTTTTTGACTGGCTGATGTGTAAAGCATTATTTTAGCGTTAGCGATAAATTAGATTTGCTTTATATCAATCATTTTTGGAGATATTAAGTTGCCTTTGCACATGGTAACATGTTGTAGTATCCTCCACCGATCTACCAAGTTTGGTGTTAATATCTCAAAGATTTGCTGAGATTTGATCCAAATTTCAGTTTGGTGGATTTTCTGCTGAATTTGATTGGCTGTCACGGAAAAACGGTTGTGGGAATCAAAATTATTGTCGATAACTTTTGTGAGGCTTGGTCTGAAGAGCATATATGGTAATTTTGAAGAAGATTGGAACAAAATTGAAGGAGGAGTAGGCTTTCAAAGGTTTTTGATAAAACCGGAAATTGCAGAAAATCGAAATAACCGGAAATTGACGTCATAGAGTGTGTTGAACTCGTCTTGATCCAGGGAATCCAGTGGTACTTCATTTGTGAAAATCAGTCATACGGTTCAAAAGTTGCGTGTGGAAACAAAAGTCCAACTTTGACCCATTGGTGGCGCTAGACTGGTAAAATGGGAAACATGAAACTTGGTGTAAGTATAAAAAGGACTGTCCTTAATGAGTGTGCCAAATTTCACAAAAAGTTGTCGAAGGGGTCTAGGGGCTGCCATTGACTCCCATGGAAACGTCAATAACAATAGGTTCCCTCCGGACGGAGGAATATATATACGTTTCTTCAATAATTTGTAAAGTCTACTATTGTACAACGGGGCTTTTCGGTAGCCGTATTCTGTATGTGCAAAATATACGTCTGTTCGTTACCAATATTTTGTAGTTATGTTTTATATAGAGTGAATAGGCCTACTGTACGTGGCCTCCAAAGTAATATTTTTAAAAACATGTTTTTTTATCGAAATATTTAAACTAATACGGTGTACAAATATGTATATTTTCCAGCATCATCCTGCGATTCGTCGGTTCTGGATAGCACGTTTACACGTTTAGCTCGGTTCTACATTTCTGCGTCTCTTTGGTTTCGTGCACGCATTTTTGGACCCGTGAAGACCTCGAATTCAACTTCTACCACACACAACTTTTTGTTGTGAGTGAGGCTGGGGTGAATAGTGGGTGTTGTGAGTGAGGCTGGGGTGGATAGTGGGTGTTGTGAGTGAGGACACACACACACTTACATTACCTGGTATCAGTGTGATTTTTACCGTCTCCCCCTCTCTCTTGTTTTCACAGGTAACACCTTTCCCTTTAGAGTCACAAACATCTGTTAGAAATACAGGAGGAAATACCATGTCTGCCGTATGACATCTCTACAAACACACACAACTGTGTCTTACCTTTACTGCCTGCTGTACGTTTCCTCTTAAAGAGCCACCATACTGCCCCTGTTACTGCTCCAACGACCAAGACCAAGACCAAGACCAAGACTCCAACAATTAGACCAACATTAGAGGAGGTTTCATTAGAGAAGCTGTCTTCTTCCAGCAGAAATGAATAACCTGAAAGACAAAGAGTGCTCCTCATGAGACAGCTTCCTGACAGAAAGAGATGAAGCACTAATGAACAATAAGAAATGTCTCCATAGATACATCTGGATTTATTAATTAATAGACAGCATCTTGAATTTTGGTTTTTATTTCGGTGCATCACAAACCAATAATAATAACACAGAACCTCACCAGAAACATGGATCTTTGTCTCCCTGATCTGGTTGAGTCCCTGCAGATGAACCCTGCAGGTGAACCAGCCTGTCTTCTGTACAGTCACTCTGCTTGTCACAGTGTAGCGTTGGTGAGGGCCGGGGTCAGGGTGTCTGTGTGTCTGTGTGACATCAGCAGGGAGGAGGCGTCCCTCACTGTCCCTCCACTCCAGCTCAGGTTCTGGGTACCAGCCTCCAGACTCACACTGCAGAACCCTCCCTGTGCCGTTGGCTTCCATGATGGAGACCTCTGGTTCAGAGATCACCACTACAGAGACAGACACACAGACGACCATCAGAGACATCAGGAACTCTTCAACAGCTTTTAGGCACATTAGCATCTTCTCTATTTGATCTAACTTACCAACAGTGAGCTGGATGACAGTCTCCTTCTTCTGTCCGTCCTTAACAACAAGGCAGGTGTAGTTCCCCTCATCCTCCAGCTTCACTCTGAAGAGTTTCAGGGACACGTTGCCCCTGACCAGTTCATCTTCAAACAGCCTCGTCCTGTGTTTGTAAGAAGGATTCTGGTCGACATTATCTTCACGGCCATGCCTGTTTACATGTACAGTAGCATTAGGTTTCAGGTCAGGTCTGGTCCACTCCACTGTCAGGAACTCTGCATCGATGGGAGGTTCCAGGGAACAAGGCAGGATGACATCATCACCCTCTACAGCAACGATGGGGTCAGATGAACCAATCAACTGAGACTCTTCTGGAAGAACAGACACAAAGATAGAATCCATCTGGGACTATCAAGAGGTGTTTAATAAAGGTTGTCTTTCATTGTCGTCAGTTAGCAAGTCTTTCTGTCGTTTAGCATTTTGATCTAGCAGAAATAATTTCCTAACCGATGTATACAAACAGGGCAGATACAAAGTAAAGCAGATCAAAGACCTGAAGTTATAACAGTATATCGAGGTGTTGTAACAAAACAGTAGTAGCTACATGCATGAAAGGTTACTTTAAAAAGGTTTTCACAGGACATTTTACGTAATTTAGACTCTACTTGTTTTGGAGTATTTTGGAGACCTGTAGGCCTACACAACCTGTTATCGTAACACATCATTTGTGGAGACCACAATGTACTTCTTTGTGCATATTAATTTATCAGACCTTTTGATCCAGAGCTAATTTACTGGGGATTTATCTCACTTAGTCAGGGTTGGCCGACTCAATAAACAAACTAAACTTTTGTTTAGGGTCCTGAGATTGGCCAATCAATAATTAGGGCCCCAAAACCCTAGGGGCGACCCTGCACTTAGATATGTTCATCTGTTGGTGTGCAATCAAATACTGTAGCCTGGCTACCACTGAGCTTGTTCAAGAACTCACCCGCGAACGACTGGGAGCAGAGAACCATTAACAGCAACACACTGCAGCAGATATGGTGCATCTTCCAAAGCTGGAAACACATCAGGCTGTAAATCAAGAAAAGTAACTAAATGAATCCCAAAAGAGAAAAGATAATTGCATTCCTTAAATGCAGAAACTCCCATAAATATTTTTTAAAATATGCCTATGATAATCAAATTCGTTGTCTGATACTTATTGAAGTATATTCATGCGACTTTCTGCAATAAATGTACAGGCAATCAAGCTGCAATCAAGCTAAGTGCCGCCCGGTGTGATCACAAATGAAAAAAGTTGTGTACACAGGAAACCCGCCACCACTGATATGTTTTAAGCACCACAAAATCTAAATCTAAATGTGACTTTTGTCTTAACAGTATGGGTTAAGGCCGAAATATGCTTCTCCGACTCCGTTTACGGATGTGTGGGCAGACCTGATAGAAGCTTTGTCAGAGTAGGTAGAGAGTGAGAGTCCGATACACACACACCCATTATCGTCTTTGTCTTCATGTAGCATCATACAATGTAGCCTACATTGAAAAGTAGGCTACTAAAATAAGTAGGCTATAATAAATGTAAAGTTTTCTGTAGCGACAGAAAATATTATTTGTGTGCCGTAATTCGCCAATTATTGCGGTTAAAGTTTTAATTTTAAAGTCTTAAAGTTGCGTCAGAAGAATCACATTTCAGTACAATGGACAGCGCCTTGTTAAGTGCAACTTAAGAGACACGTACGATGGTTCTCCTTACGAGCATGTTCGGGAAACGCACGTAAGAAATAACGATGGATCTTTATTTTGATCGTAGAGAACCCTCGTAACTCGTACGATCCATCGTTATCGGGAAATGCAGCTCACAGCAAACCTTTGAACCTTTCATCTGCCTAGCAACAATCTCTCTCAAACCCATAGCACTTTTGTTTTTACACCGCCTCTGGACAGAATGATTAAATCATGTATAAAATAGTTTTCTTTCTTGTAGAAAACAATAAAATAAATATTTGTAAGTAGGCCTACTATAGAACATTGGTTTGGTTTCACAAAATAATTATAGTGCAGTTGGATAATTGTTAGGTAGGCTAAATAGCTTAAAAGTAGCCTAAGGCTTAGCCAAATAAGTTAAGGTGAATTTCCATTTGTGAGTGCGGAAACTGGAATTCTTCCTGTAGGTCTATGTAAATGTCTGTCTGTATGGGTGTCCCAATACAATTTAATTCAATCTTCCAACACTGGCAACACAGCTAAATTAAGAAAAATAACAATATGTATTCGTCATGAACATTTTATAAAGGTTATTAGCGTTTTAAAGCATGTTAACGTCACTGAAAAAAAGACATCTAATATAAAATATATATGTATTCGATTAGTATAGGCTACAATAATATAGGCTAAATTATCTCTCTTGTGTCCCGCAAAATCAGGTCTGATGGAGCAATATGATTGCTATAGCAACTGCTGCAGTTGTAGGTTCTAATGGGCAGATTTGTGAAATTTGTTTATTGATTTTCTAGTCAAAAAAGGAAATAATTCCAAAGTACAGTAGGCCTACACGGATCGTATGTGGCTATAACAGACGGTAAATTTTTTATCATGTTCATAACGAATCAATAGGCCTACAATTGCGGTCATTAACATGATCTTAGTTTGTAGACAGGGTAAATAGATTGAAATTATGACATTACATCTTCGCAATTATAATGAATCAATGTAGGAAACAACAACATAAACGTTAAACGAAAATACTCACGTTGCTTTTGAAGAGCTCGGTGAACAGCGACAGATTAAAAACTTTCTGGGATTTTACCGCCTGTTATAGCCTACAGAAAGTTCTAGAATATGAAAACCACAAGGAAATTCCTGGGCTGTATGGGTCCGTGTACCTGGTGCGTCCGTGTAGCCTATAGGCTACCTGATGGCCATAGTTTTTTCTATTTTGCAACCAGTGTTGACAAACGCAAAATAGAGCCGTAATATCGTACTTGTGTGTGTGTGTACCTCTGTGTGTGTGTGTGTACTCGTGTGTGTGTTTGTACTCGTGTTTTTGTACTTGTGTGTGTGTGTGTGTGTGTACTTGTGTGTGTGTGTGTACTCGTGTGTGTGTTTGTGTACTTGTGTGTGTGTGTGTGTGTACTCGTGTGTGTGTGTGTGTGTACTTGTGTGTGTGTGTGTGTACTTGTGTGTGTGTGTGTGTACTCGTGTGTGTGTGTGTGTGTACTTGTGTGTGTGTGTGTGTGTGTACTCATGTGTGTTTCATTTAGTTTCCATTAAACCACAATAACTTCCCATCAGCAACATGGACAAATTTACTTGCTGAGTAAAAGATTTATTGAAACCAAAACATACATTCAGATATGTAACATTCAGATATGTAACGTTCAGATATGTAACATTCAGACATGTAACGTTTAGATATGTAACATTGCCAACCAACCAAGTGTGCTGTTGAACTCGGTTTGGCTAGCTAGTCTGTTTGGCTAGCTAGTCTGTTTGGCTAGCTAGTCTGTTTGGCTAGCTAGTCTGTTTGGCTAGCTAGTCTGTTTGGCTAGCTAGTCTGTTTGGCTAGCTAGCTCTGTAACCAGTCATTAACTCATTTACCATTATACCCTAGACAGAGAAGTCTGTCTTTCTTCTACTAACCTACATTTACATTATATTACATTTAATCATTTAGCAGAAGCTTTTATCCAAAAAGCGACATCCAAGAGAGAGCTTTACAAAAGAGCATAGTTCACTGATCATAACAACGAGATCGCCAAAACATGAAGCATACATTGTGAAAACCAACCAAGTGCCAATGGGAAGAAACACAAGAGCATGAAGTTAACCCTTGTGCTGCCTTCGGTCACAATGACCCGAAGGTTCACAACGACCCATCATTCTGCTGCGACAATTTTACCCAATACAAAAACAAATAAAAAGCATTTTCTTTTAACATTTGCGCTGTGGGGGGTGTGAGACAGCCTGACGGTTAAAAGAAAATGCTTCACTTTATTTTTGAATGAGGTAAAGTTGTCACAACACGTGGGGGGTCCCAATGACTGATGGGTCACAATGACCCGAAGAGAACACAAGGGTTAAACAAGTTACAATTAAACAACATGAATCTCCAAAAAGCAAGAGTGAACCTGTAGGAAAGCAGGCAGGATAGTGGGTGTTGTGAGTGAGGCTGGGGTGAATAGGGGTGTTGTGGGTGAGGCTGGGGTGGATAGTGGGTGTTGTGAGTGAGGCTGGGGTGGATAGGGGTGTTGTGAGTGAGGCTGGGGTGGATAGGGGTGTTGTGAGTGAGGCTGGGGTGGATAGGGGTGTTGTGAGTGAGGCTGGGGTGAATAGTGGTGTTGTGAGTGAGGCTGGGGTGAATAGTGGGTGTTGTGAGTGAGGCTGGGGTGGATAGTAGCTGTTGTGAGTGAGGCTGGGGTGGATAGTGGGTGTTGTGGGTGAGGCTGGGGAGGATAGTGGGTGTTGTGAGTGAGGCTGGGGTGGATAGTGGGTGTTGTGAGTGAGGCTGGGGTGGATAGTAGGTGTTGTGAGTAGGGTTGCAAAATTCCGGGAATATTCAAAGTTGGAAACTTTCCACGGGAATTAACGGGAATTTACGGGAATTAACGGGAATAAACGGGAATTAACGGGAATAAAACGGGAATTAACAGGAATAAACTGGAAATATAGGGATAATTTAACTGTATTTACCTTGTCATAAGCAGACATGCATGCAAACATTTATAATACAACTTTTAAAAATGTAATTTTTGACTTTTTGGACATTTTGGTACCAAATAAATTTGGTATTAAAATGAACATGGCTTGAGTTTACCAAGTAATCAATAGGATAGGTAATGACAAACAGGGTTGGGAAAATTCACTTTCTACATGAACTAGTTCAGTTCATAGTTCACAAATTTTAAAATGAACTAGTTCAGTTCATAGTTCATAATTCAAAATGTTTAACTAAGTTCACAGCTCCAAAAATGTATTTCAATATGTTGCAAGCTATAATTGAAATCTCTATCTGTTTGCAATACCGCTCTCGGCCTCTACGCAATTCGGCGCTCTCACACTTGCCAGGCATAGGGTTGAAACGTTCAGACGCAACACTGATGACAAAGACGTTCGGAAAAAAAAGAACGTTTTATGTTTACGTTTATGTTTCTGGCAGACAATGTTTCCAACCAGCTGCATTCAGGGTCCAGCTGAGCTAGGCGTGCATTGACTTGTTCTCAACTACATTTAAGTTCCCCGTTATATGCTTTTGCAAAAAAACGTTGGCTGATTTTTGTTTTCAAAATTCCCCAAATTCCCGAGCCAAAATTCGTGGAAACTTTCCGGAAATTTACCGGAAACTTTCCGCCCCTTTGCAACCCTAGTTGTGAGTGAGGCTGTGGTGGATAGTGGGTGTTGTGAGTGAGGCTGGGGTGGATAGTGGGTGTTGTGAGTGAGGCTGGGGTGGATAGTAGGTGTTGTGAGTGAGGCTGGGGTGGATAGAGGGTGTTGTGAGTGAGGCTGGGGTGAATAGTGGGTGTTGTGAGTGAGGCTGGGGTGGATAGTGGGTGTTGTGGGTGAGGCTGGGGTGGATAGTGGGTGTTGTGAGTGAGGCTGGGGTGGATAGTGGGTGTTGTGAGTGAGGCTGGGGTGGATAGTGGGTGTTGTGGGTGAGGCTGGGGTGGATAGAGGGTGTTGTGAGTGAGGCTGGGGTGGATAGTGGGTGTTGTGAGTGAGGCTGGGGTGGATAGTGGGTGTTGTGGGTGAGGACACACACACACTTACATTACCTGGTATCAGTGGGATTTCTAGTGGCCTGACCTTCTCCTCCTCTTTCTTATTTTCTCAGCTTCAGATAGCGGAGTCAATTCTTCTACTTCTTCTGGTTCGCTAACAGTTAGAAGATAGTCTCTTCTCTTCTTCCACCGTATTATTCCTTTTACTGCAGCAGTTACTGCTGCTGCTCCTAGAACCAGAGCTACAGATACCAAACCAATTTTTGCAAATGGGATTTTATAAGAATCTGAAAGACACAGAGTGATCCTCATGAGACAGCTTCCTGACAGAAAAAGATGAATGTACCCTCCCTGTGCCGTTGGCTTCCACGATGGAGACCTCTGGTTCAGAGATCACCACTACAGAGACAGACACACAGACGACCATCACAGACATCAGGAACTCTTCAACAGCTTTTAGGCACATTAGTATCTTCTCTATTTGATCTAACTTACCAACTCTGAGCTGGATGACAGTCTTCTTAACCTGCCCATCCTTAATAACAAGGCAGGTGTAGTTCCCCTCATCCTCCAGCTTCACTCTGGACAGTTTCAGGGAGACGTTGCCCCTGACCAGTTCATCTTCAAACAGCCTCGTCCTGTCTCTGTAAGACGGATTCTGGTCGTCATTTTCGTTACGGCCATGCCTGTAGAAATGTACGTATTTAAGTTTCAGGTCAGGTCTGGTCCACTCCACTGTCGGGTTCTCTGCATTGATGGGAGGTTCCAGGGAACATGGCAGGATGACATCATCACCAGCCACAGCAACGATAGGGTCAGATGAACCAATCAGCTGAGACTCTCCTGGAAGAACAAACACAAAGACAGAATCCATCTGGGACTATCAAGAGGTGTTCATTGTCGTCAGTTAGCAAGTATTTCTGTCGTTTAGCATATTGATCTAGCAGACATAATTTCCAAACCGATGTACATACAGACAGGGCAGATACAAAGTAAAGCTGCTAAATGAATAAATGTACATTTAAAGCAGATCAAGTATCTGAAGTGCATAGTTATAACAGTACATCGAGGTGTTGTAACAAAACAGTAGTAGCTACATGCATGGAAGGTTACTTTAAACAAAATTCACAGGACATTTTAATTTAGACTCTACTTGTTTTGGACTAAGTAGAGTGAATACATCATTTAAACATGGGCTGGGTATATAACTTGATTGTTTTGTGAGTATATAGCCTTAACATTGTTATGTATTTATACAGAGACCTGTTGGCCTAACACACCCTGTTATCGTAACACATCATTTGTGGAGACACTTGTGATACTACTTCATATTAATTTAGCAGAACTTTTGATCCAGAACTAATTTACCGGTTGATTTATCCCACTGGCCGGCTGATCCAATAAACAAAGTAAACATTTGTTTAGGGCCCCGCAATTGGCCAATCAATGGGCCCCCTACACTATTCATGTTTAGGGCCCCCAAAACCCTAGTGCCGGCCCTAATGCACTAAGATATGCCAATCTGTTGGTGTGCAATTAAGTGCTGTAGCCTGGCTACCACTGAGCTTGTTCAAGAACTCACCCACGAGCGACTGGGAGCAGAGAACCATGAACAGCAACACACTGCTGCAGATACGGTGCATCTTCCAATGCTGGAAACAAAGAAGAAAAATAACATCAATTATTAATCCTTAGAGATGATAATTGCATATATGTTGCAGAAACTCCCATAAATATTCTTAAAGGGGTGATTGACTGGGTTTTTTGAGTATTTTACACTGTTCCTTAAGGTCTCCTAATAGGGTAGGCTATGTAACATTGGTTTGGCTGAAAATGGCCCGGGTGCTGTTCTATGCCCTCTTTTACGTCCAGCATTTTTTTCCCGGGAAAAAACGCGAGCTATTTCCCCTATATAATTGGTATTTAGATGAGCTGTGCGCTGATTGGTTGGTTTGGTAGGCTAGAAGCTCGGAGAGGCCATGACACGGGAGGGCATGACACGGGAGGCAGTGTTGGGAAAGTTCACAGTCTACACGAACTAGTTCAGTTCATAGTTCATAATTCAAAATTAACTACCTTCACACCTCCAAAAAATATTCATATATGTTGCGAGCTGAATTATTTCCACAGCCCATAGAACCATAGACATCAATTATTTTATTAATTAAACGCTGAAACTGTCAGATTTCATCTTCATATCCAATTTTTAATCCTTATCCAACCAGGATTCGCATTGAAGGGACAGCCTTCCCCCATGTGTTCTATCGGTCTGCAATACCATGCCAGGCATAGACAGTAGAAGAAAGCACACGCAGTGATTGACAGGTTAGGTAACCCTGGATACAGGACTGTTAACGGTGTGTTTTTCGCCTGGAAGTCTCTAGAAATCTGGCACCTTATTTTAAGAAATTTAAACGAGTAAACGTGCCGTAGCCTACACCAGAATGAACGCGTCCACATATCTTTCATCAGGCAGTAGCCTAATACAGTAGCTACGTTCAGTTCACGTTCACCAAAATTATGAGTTCATGAACTTTCGTGCAATGAACGCGCGTTCAGACACAACACTGCCTGCCCATTATCTTTTAGGTAGCCTACATATTTGATACAACAAATATATGAAAATATTTTTCAGAAGATATTTAGCAAATATAGTCAGACTTTATCAGGGCTCTCAAGTTTTATAAAAAGTTTGGCGTGAGATCACCTGTCAACGTTTGGGTACAAACGATATTACGGCCCTATTTTGCGTTTGTTAGGCTGAACAATACAAAAAACGAATGGGTACACGGACCATCAAGGAGGATTTGGTTACAACAATTAAGTTAGGTCTACATATATGCCTGCCTAGATAGCCTACATATTTGGTAGCCTACAACGAATAGGCTAGCGTCACTGTGTCCAATTCCGACCGCCGAAAGCTCCTATTGTCCAAACCCGACCAGGCAGTATCAGGTCTTTTTTCCAGAATTATCTTCCGCGATCACCAGCAAAGTGTACGTAGTATTATTTTATGCATATCAAACAATCTCTGTGTCAAATTTCATGAACATTCATTGACGTTTACATGTCTAAACACTATAGGAAAGTTACTTTGATGAGAGAAAGCCGAAAGACCACTCGGGCGACGCATGGGCGATGATCTGTACTCTGAAAAATGTTTCAGTATTGTCATCGTACTGCTACTATGGGTTAGGATATGAGTTTATTTCAACGCTAGCATAGCACTACTTTGTCTAGCCAACGGAAATGCACCATAATTTCTGACGATCTGTAGTAGAGGGGAGGAAGGGAGGGGGGCAGATAAACACATGGTGCCAGACATGGTAGGCTATCACACCATGTGTGTGGGTTAACGAGGAGCTGGATAACGAGGATCATTGTAAATCTTAGCCTATGTTTCCAGATTAATGTTGTATTTTCGTTAGTCTGTTTAGTATTTAAATAAATGTTCACATTTTTAAAGATTTGCACAAGTTGTCTTTTGCTAACCGTCCTGTTATCTTTGACCCCATTCAATGTTTAACGTCTCTAAATATATGATTGACTTTTGCTTCATATTTCATGACTTCCTAATAAGATATCTTATTTTGAAGGACATAAATACGTTCCCGGATATGTTGACAGCATTGATGGTCAGTTTGGTGACCCTGGATCAAGTTATTATCCCTGGAAAAACAGCAGCGACGAGTGTTGACTACGACGATTTAACGCTAAGTGTGGTCGGGTTTGGACAAGGGTAGCGCACGGCTAACTTTGCCGGCTCTAGTAAAGGCAAAGCTAACTCTAAAATTAAAACAATATTTAGCTCGAAAGGTAATAAGTTAAGGCATAACTTGACATAATTAAATCAGCTGAAAACGTGATACGATCATTTTAATAAATATTTGAAGTGGCATTTTAGCTAAAACCCGGTCGGGATTGGACACAGTGACGTTACATATTCCAATATTTTTAAGAAGCTATTTAGCAAATATCCTACAGTAAGACTTTATACAATCTACGTGGATAAGAAAATACTTACGGGTTGAGTTGGATTTGCGACGTCGGTTGTTACAAAATACCTAATAGCTACTAGGGACGTGGATCATCCTCAAATATGGATATTTTCGATACTGGCATTGTAGGCCAATCAAAAGCAAGGGCGTAAGTTTGCATAGGGTCGATAGTACTAGTCACGACCAAAGTTTGGGAAAGACACATTTGTCCCCACCAATATTTTGTTAATTTTCGAAAAAATATACTATACTATGTTCGTCGCCCAGAAAAGTAAAAAATACATTTCCAAGTTAACCAATGCGCCCTCGAGCCTGCGAGACAAGATTATGTCATTTAATTGGCTGAAGTGGCAGAATCAGAAACACTTCGTGAATCGTGACTAGCAGAAAGACAGCTGGCAGTGCGCCAGGAAATAATAGAGCCTCATCAGTCATCATTAGTATTTCGTTTGGTCTCAGCATTGATATTTTTGACCCTTTTGTGCTTTGTAGATAGGAAAATGTAACCCAAAATAAAGAGAGATATCAGAACTTTCTTCACCACACAGAGAGTAAGTAGCTATCAAGAAGGTCGTTGTTAGTTAGCTAATAGGAAAACTACCCACACAGTGCAAACCTGCTAGCTTACATCGCCACCCATTCTACATTGGAAACATCTTTTGAAAGTTGTTAGTGTAGTAGAGCATGTAACTTTTGCTTCTATTAAATCTGTCCTATAGCGTCTGCAATCTTTCGACCAGCGTGTTAGCAGCAGCTGGTCTTGTTGAAGCCAGAAGGATATAGCTAACCCACTTAATGGGACCGTGTTAGTTTAGCCTAGTAGCCTACCAGCAGGCAACTCAAAAGTTATATTAATGTTCCCTTGACAATGTCAGCAGTCAACTAAGCATGGTTAGTTTCTGTATTAAATTGATGAATTACTGTGCAGGAAAAACAGCACCCTGAAGCTACAGATGTAGAGCAGCATTAAATCATGTCTCTTCCTATCACCACATGAATGCAGTCCTTAGTACATTCTATGGAACATTAAACCCAAGTCAATAAAGAAGATGTATGAAACTCCGGATTTTAGCCACCTCACATAATGGTTTACACACTGTACCCAAAAGTAAGGGAAAATATGTATCACAATATCGTGTTGAGGCAATATGCAGACATCACAACTTGCAGAGACTCAATTCCGGGAGGTGGTTCCTTCGACACCCAGTTTGTGTAAGAATTCCCTATTTTGAGGTGTTTTGTTATTATATCACATATTAGATAGGGGAGAGTGGGGTGATTTGTGCCAGCGGGGAAGTGCCACCCCTTGTTTCTAGGGAACCATAAAAGAAGTTGGTCATTTGACCACAAGAGTCCGCCATTTTAATCATCTTGCAAAGAAGAGAGCCTCATTGCATGAGAGGTAAGCACATACGTTCAAACTGTTTTGCCTTCCTAACTACAATTTCTATGATCAAGGTTTTTTGATTGTTGTGTCTGAACAGGTATAGACACGTTTGAACACACTTGACACATGTTTAGTGCTTTGATAAGCTACACAATGAGTCTATAGCTAGCATGATTTTAGTTGAGAACTGTGGGATGATGCATTTTTTCCAAAAACGTGGGGGTGATTTGTGCCAAAGGGCCTGGGTTAAATTGTGCCAGTGCCACAACTCACCCCCACTTATGAATATTTTATAAATATATTGATCCTGGAGGAAACTAACATCATGTCCAGCAAATCTTTCCAAGGTAGGCCCTACCGTTGTATTCCCGGAACAAGTGTGTCTTGAGCCTTTTCTTGAAGGTGGGGAGACAGTCAGAGTCTCTGATGGAGGTGGGGAATTGATGGGATGATGCAAAGCGGGGTCAGTGGCTCGTTCACGTGCGGTCAATCTCACGTTGATTGTGATTTATAAAGAAAAGGTGCGCAGGACCTGGCCATCTTCTGGTATGAAAGCTGCGCAACCCTTTCTACATGAGGCCCCTGGTGCAGATTGTGAGACGATAGAGAATCCCTCTGGATCGAAGAGAGCTTGATCGACTGGTTGAGTCATTCAGAAACACCTGTGCAAACCTAGCAAAATCCAAATGTTAGGCGTAGCGACGGTTGCTAGCTTTGTTAGCTAACATTACCTGGCACTTATCCTCCCAACCTCTACAATATGTGCCAAAATAATATATCCTGACAAGCCATGCTGATCAATTTGATCTATAAGCAGTGGCGGTGCGTCCATAGAGGGCGCAAGGGCGCCGCCCCTCCTAGAATTTTTCGTAAAAAAAAATAAAAAATAAACGTTCAAAAATATGATATACCAAACTATTTAAATAAGAAATGTACTGTGTTAATGCGTTAAATGTGTGTGGGAGACCGTAAGTCCCTGTCAACAACCACTTAAATGTGACCGAATATAATATATTGCCATTCGTTATCACTGAGATAAGCCACTCCCCCCTGGGGGCGCCGGCCAAATGGAAGTCAATGGGAGCTCTCGATACATTTTCATACATTTCAGAAGAACGGCTTCTCATTGGCGGAAAAAAGGGGCGATGCCGGCCAATGACATCGTTTCTTACTTATATTGACATCTGATTCGTCGAATCAGAGACCTTCACTCCCCTTATCATTCCCCCACATCCCATATAATTATCACGTATCTACGAGAGCAACATAGCTAGCAAAGGATGATGGGCTGTTGGCCTACGGGACGTACACCCGTAGCTTCTCCTCAAACCTGTATGCTAAGTAACCGGAGCTGGTTAGCTGGTTGTTCAGTGAGTAATTCAGTGTTACACACACAGTCACAACATCACACGTTAGCAACGACGCTATGCGATATCTGCGACCCTTCAGCATTAGTATCGTAGCTAAGTCTAGGAAAGTTGAGGCTACTTTTCGCTAGGTACCTACGAACATGTCTTAATCTGCTAGACAAGTGGCTTCCCCATCGTTCTTTTGGTGAGCTGTCTCATGAGCCCTACTAGCCGACAAGCAAAATAGTTATTTAGCACTAGCGTTGCTACCTGCATATATGCAAACATTGTTTACAATATTTTCAGGCTTCAACCAGTGCTGCTCAAACATACATACAGGGTCAAGAGATAGATTCGTTAGGCATTGAAGAAATAGTAGGAGAGGACGACAGCATCCAACATAGCTAATACATATATATTTAATGTAAAAAAAAAGTTCTGTGTAACGACCAATCGCCGCCCAACTGCGCAAAAAAAATCACCAGCCGCCACTGTCTATAAGGCCAGCAAGCGATCTCTGACACAATGTCTTCCTTCATCTACCGAATCTAGGTGTCCCTATCTGCCTTCGATCTTGTGCAGCTGCGTTGGTCTGAAGATAACCACGCCCTCTCATTTGCATGTGAGATCGGAAATAAATGTGGTGTGTAAAAGTCTCAAAAAATAGACAGTCAGCCAACAGTCAGCCAGGATGGAGCCCACACCACTCTACATGCTCTGTAAGTACTGTGTGTGTGTGTGTGTGTGTGTGTGTGTGTGTGTGTGTGTGTGTGTGTGTGTGTGTGTGTGTGTGTGTGTGTGTGTGTGTGTGTGTGTGTGTGTGTGTGTGTGACAGTGTGTGTGTGTGTGTGTGTAACAGTGTGTGTAACAGTGTGTGTGTGTGTGTGTGTGTGTGTGTGTGTGTGTGTGTGTGTGTCTGTGTGACAGTATGTTTACAGGTGTTAGTCTTTGTGTTTGTGTGTTTAGGAGAGACATTTCACTTTAATTCTGTATAAGCTGTGCAGTTCACAGCCCTGAATCTCTTCTCTCCTCAGTTCTGTCCAGTTTCTTCTGTTGTCCAACATCTCAGGGTAAGAGCTGTGAGTCATGTACGCTGCTAGAGTTAGTATATACTCTGGTTAGGGTTAGTAGTGTTCCTATACAGCAGGGTTAGTATACTAGCTCTACTAGGGCAGGTATGACACCATCGCATAGATGCATAAACTATCAACAACTTTGTTGCTGCGCTGTGTAAATCATTCGCAAAAATCGTTTCTTATTATCAGTTCAACATAATTATCATTATGCTTTGTATATTTTGGATATGCTTATATGCCATTTTACACATGTAAAGCATAGGCCCATGCAGGGGTTACAGGTTACTTGTCGTAGCAGTGCAGTAGAATGCATTTCCTTGTATCCTCCACTATCTAATCACCACAACCGTCTTTTATATTTAAACTGAATGGATCTTTCTGTCGTACTCTATCACATCCTCTCTCTCTCTCTCCTTCCCTCTCTCTCTCTCTCTCCCCCTATTCTCCCTTCCTCTCTCTCTCCCCACTATTCTCCCTTCCTCTCTCTCTCCCCCTACTCTCTACCATCCTCTCTCTCTCTCTCTCTCTCTCTCTCTGTGTCTCTCCCTCTCTCTCTCTCTCTCTCTGTCTTTCTCTCTCTCTCTCTCTCTCTCTCTCTCTCTCTCTCTCTTTCTCAGCAGTATTAATGATCCCTTCTGAGGCTGCACAAACAGCAGGTTAGTAGACATTGTGTGTTTGTCTGCAGTATTCTTCTCCTCCACCTGTTTCAGCAGATACGCTATTGGTGAGTTCCTGTGTATTTTAACTGACTGGTCTCTTGTGGTTTCTCTTCCTCTCTCTCCTTCATTCTCTCATCCTCTCTCCTGCAGTCTCTCTGAGGGTCAGTCCCAGCAGATCTCAGTTCTTCTTGTATGAGTCTGTCTCCCTGAGCTGTGAGGATCAGGGGAGCTCTGCTGGAGGGAGGGTGTGGAGGAACACCACTAAGAAATGGCTGAAGGCATGTCCTGATGACTGGGGCGCTGCTACAGCAGACTCCACCTGCATCATCCAAGACACGTTCCCACTCGACAGTGGAGTGTACTGGTGTGAGTCTGGCTCAGGAGAACACAGCCATGCTGTCGACATCACAGTACATGGTACGTTCACATGGTTAGAATAAACTACTGTTGTTTCATTGGATTCTGGAAAGATCATTTGAATCTGTCTCCTCTGTTGTAGATGGAGCTGTGATCCTGGAGAGTCCTGTCCTCCCTGTGAACCAGGGACAAGCTGTGACTCTACGCTGTAGATACCAGACACCTCCCTCTAACCTCACAGCTGCCTTCTACAAGGATGGATCTCTGGTCAGGACTGAGGCTGCAGCAGAGATGACCATCCCTGCTGTGTCTACATCTGATGCAGGGTTGTACAGGTGCAGCAACTCTGAGCTGGGAGGATCTCCAGAGAGCTGGCTGGCTGTGAGAGGTGAGAACCAAAGTAGTAAAGGTGTAGGTGTGTCTCCACATCCATCTTTATCTCCACCTCCATCTTTATCTCCACCTCCAGCCCCACCTCCTGGTCCATCTCCACCTCCAGCCCCCCTGCTGTCTCTGCCCAGACTGCTGTGTAGTATCCTGGTGACCTGTCCCTACCTGGTGGTCACTGTCCTGCTGCTGGAGATGTGCTACAGGTCCAGAGGTGAGAACACAAGATAGTTCAGGAGAGTGTGTCCATGTGTGTGTTCATGTGTGTGTGTCCAGGTGTGTGTCCAGGTGTGTGTCCAGGTGTGTGTTCATGTGTGTGTCCATGTGTGTGTTCAGGTGTGTGTCCATGTGTGTGTTCATGTGTGTGTCCATGTGTGTGTTCAGGTGTGTGTCCAGGTGTGTGTTCAGGTGTGTCCAGGTGTGTCTCCAGATGTGTGTGTCCAGGTGTGTGTTCATGTGTGTGTCCAGGTGTGTGTTCAGGTGTGTGTTCATGTGTGTGTTCAGGTGTGTTCAGGTGTGTGTCCAGGTGTGTCCAGGTGTGTGTCCAGGTGTGTCTCCAGGTGTGTGTGTCCAGGTGTGTGTTCATGTGTGTGTGTAACTCTCCTCTCTCTGCAGGTAGGACCTTTGATGAAGAGAAGAGGAACTGTGATGATGTCATAGAGTGAACAGTTCAGTATGTAAACTGTCCTAGCTTTAGATGGTCAATCTGGTTCTTTAAATGTCATTTAATATACTTTTGTCAGTGTGTGTAAGTGTTTGTTTCATATTCATTAAAAAAGTTGAAATCAAAACACTCAGTTTGGAACAGGAAGCTCTCTGACCCTGTAGTCATGGTAACACGAGGGTGTTTCCCAGTAGGCATAGAGGGAAGTTGAGCCCAGTTACAAACCTACTAACTGTCAGAGTTAAGCAATAAGCCCCAAGAGGCCGTGTTTCGTGTTGTGCCGAACAACTCCCCTTACAACACATTTTTTATATGGTTTTATAAATAAAGACAATTAAATTTAAGAAACAAAAGAGTTTAATAATAAACCGTCATTCTTCCGCCACTACAAAGTATAGTTCCTACATAAATCGTTGCCACGCAACAGCCACCCTTGCGCTACCGACTAGGTTGCTTGCTACCTTGTAACTTCTTTTATTATTTAAAATATTCGATGCGCAGTAATATGGAATGTTATGAGGACAACTTGAAAAGTTATGCTGGATTTTACAACTGCATGGAACGCGATATAGCCAATCACAAGCCTATCAGTTTTAGAATTGTGGTTTTACCAGAGAAGAAGAATTCAGCCCAGTAATAAACCTACTATCTCCCAGAGCTGAGTTGTGGTTTTACCAAAGAAGAAGAATGCCTGGGTGTGCTGAGAGGAAACGGAAACTGTGGTTGTGTTGTAAATAATTTTGTAAGTTCCCTCCCCAAGTCCAACAATTTCTAGGGAAATTTTAGGGTGTGCTTGCTTGAGTCTGTTGCAGAGGGGTCTGTTTTTTACTGCCATTTTTGCCATTTTTTACACATTCACTGATATTTCTGTATATTTTATATAAAAATGCATACTTATTATTATTTATAAAGATTATACAGATTTAAAAGCATACATTTGTTTCTGCTCATTTACAACTCAAAATACTAAGAGTGAAGCCGTCTACTGTTACATTTTTCACTGTGCTCCTAAATGTCTGTGTCCTCCTAAATCCTTGCCTATGTAGGGGTAGGACTCCTGGGGAAAAAGTGTTTTCAAGGCTTCACAAGGCCTTGTGAACACACACTCAGCTCTTAACACACACACACACACTCAGACACACACACGTATGCCAGGTGGTTTAATCTGTATGTGTGTGTGTGATGTGTGTGTGATGTATGTGTGTGTGTACGTGTGTGTGTACGTGTGATGTGTGTGTGTATGTGTGATGTGTGTGTGTGTGATGTATGTGTGATGTGTGTGTGTATATATGTGTGTGTGATGTGTGTGTGTGTATATGTGTGTGTGTGTGATGTATGTGTGATGTGTGTGTGTATATATGTGTGTGTGATGTGTGTGTGTGTGTATATATGTGTGTGTGTGATGCTGCAGGTTCTGCTGCAGCTGGACCCAGGGATGTGACCTACGGTCAGGTGGTCATCAAACCACAGAAGAAGAGAGGTACGCAAACCTCCACACTCTCATCCTCTCCTCTCATCCTCTTCTCCTCCACTATCATCGTCCTCTATAACCCTCCTCTATAACCCCCTGCTAACCTGCTTGTGTGTGGTGTGTGTGTATGTTGTGTGTTTGTGTATTTGGGTGTGTGTGCATTCCAGAGAAGCCCCTCCCCCCAGTACCTGATGTCATATCCTCCTCAGTGAGACCAGGCTGAGCTACAGGTACCAAACCACACCCCCTCTAGACCACACCCCCACTCTGGACCACTACCACCAGTGTTGACCAGTATGACCAATCAGAACCCTGCTCTGTCTCAGATCCACCCCTTCCTATGCCTCTGATGGGAAGTTGTCTTCAGGTCACTGATAGGAGGAAGAAAGGGGCTACACACACACACAAACACACACACACAAACACACACACACACACACACACACACAAACATGCACACACACACACACACAAACACACACACACACAAACATGCACACACACACACACACAAACATGCACACACACACCACTCAGTACATGTTTTCAAAGATAATGCTAAAGTGTATGTTTTTCAGCTGTGGTTAACCACCCTCTATATCTGCCTGTCTACCTGACCCCTCCCTCACATCTCTGAGGCCATCTTCTTGAGAACGAGGATGTACTGATCAGAAGCAGGGTTATTTGTAGATGAGGAACAATGTTCTGTTTTAGCTGCGGTAGACCGCTCTCTCTGTCCCAACACTCCGCTGGCATGCAAACTGCTCTTTACCGCAAGGTAGAGGTACCAAGTAGCTCATCGAAACTCTGCCGTTTGACCACACGCTGGAACAAACTCTTCGTAGCTGTCAGTTTGAGGTGTGAAGCGTTGTGTTTCTGCTGGTCAGAGTCAGTTTGAGGTGTGAAGCGCTGTGTTTCTGCTGGTCAGAGTCAGTTTGAGGTGTGAAGCGCTGTGTTTTCTGCTGGTCAGAGTCAGTTTGAGGTGTGAAGCGCTGTGTTTCCACTGGTCAGAGTCAGTTTGAGGTGTGAAGCGCTGTGTTTCCGCTGGTCAGAGTCAGTTTGAGGTGTGAAGCGCTGTGTTTCTGCTGGTCAGAGTCAGTTTGAGGTGTGAAGCGCTGTGTTTCTGCTGGTCAGAGTCAGTTTGAGGTGTGAAGCGCTGTGTTTCTGCTGGTCAGAGTCAGTTTGAGGTGTGAAGCGCTGTGTTTCTGCTGGTCAGAGTCAGTTTGAGGTGTGAAGCGCTGTGTTTTCTGCTGGTCAGAGTCAGTTTGAGGTGTGAAGCGCTGTGTTTCTGCTGGTCAGAGTCAGTTTGAGGTGTGAAGCGCTGTGTTTCTGCTGGTCAGAGTCAGTTTGAGGTGTGAAGTGCTGTGTTTCTGCTGGTCAGAGTCAGTTTGAGGTGTGAAGCGCTGTGTTTCTGCTGGTCAGAGTCAGTTTGAGGTGTGAAGCGCTGTGTTTCTGCTGGTCAGAGTCAGTTTGAGGTGTGAAGCGCTGTGTTTCTGCTGGTCAGAGTCAGTTTGAGGTGTGAAGTGCTGTTTCTGCTGGTCAGAGTCAGTTTGAGGTGTGAAGCGCTGTGTTTCTGCTGATCAGTCAGTTTGAGGTGTGAAGCGCTGTGTTTCTGCTGGTCAGAGTCAGTTTGAGGTGTTAAGCGCTGTGTTTCTGCTGGTCATAACTGTGGGAAAGAGCCTCTCTACTCACAGACACGCCAGCCAGTAAGATTACAAAACGTCCCTCAGTATGCCTGCTATTATCAAAACAACCACTGGAGGGCGCATCTGAATAAATGTAAAACTGCCTCCATAATCAGAATCAGACTCAGAATCAGAAAGGGATTTATTGGCCATGAAAGTTTGCACAGACAAGGAATTTGCTTTGGCAGGAAGGTGCATACAATAAACATATAGTAACCTTAAATTTAAATATGTGGACTATCTATACTAAATATCAATACTATATATCTAGACTATCTATACTAAAGTGGAATTAGAATTAAAATAAAATATACAATACAATATAAGTTGCCTAATTTACAATAGAAAAAATAGAAAAAATTGGAAAAATTGAAAAAATACAAAAAATACAAATATGACAAAAAATATAATAAACACAGTACTTAATGACACCTTCATTCAGACAGGACAGTGCAGCACATGTACAGAGTAGCTTGCATAGATCCTACCCTTTTAATAAACACAGTACTTAATGACACCTTCATTCAGACAGGACAGTGCAGCACATGTACAGAGTATCTCCAATGCAACACAACAACACCTCTGTTATCATGAGACATAAACAAGATACTAGGGGTGGAACAATATATCATGGAACAATATATGGCATTACAATTTTTTTGCAATATGTATCGTAGAGTTATGGCAATATTTTTACAATATGACGGCCGTTTGCTCCTAATGGTTGAGCTACCAGCACCTGCATTTTACAATATGACATACGTTTGATGCTATTGGTTGAGCTACCAGCACCTGCATTTTACAATATGACATACGTTTGATGCTATTGGTTGAGCTACCAGCGCGCGACCTACTCTGTACCTGCATCATGTCTGCATTCATTGCATTGACAGAAATCAAATGAACTGAGTTAACTAAATTGTATGTACAACAAAGAATTTTTGAAAATGTTTTGGAAATAAATCTGTTAATTGAATTTCTGTTACATTTAAAATATTTAAAAAAATATTGTGATACGTATTGTATCGTACACCCAGTATCGTGATATGTATCGAATCGTGAGCTGAGTGTATCGTTACAAGATACTGAAGGTTTTCTGAATACCTGTTAAGAATAGTGAAACCAGGCTGAAAACTTGGTGGAAATCAAGTCTGCTTGTCTTTCCACACACAGCAATCATAGAAGACACTGTAATGTGTGTGTATGGTGTGTGTGGAGGATGCCTGGTGTCTGGTCTTGACCTTGTGGGGCCCCTTTGCTTTAGTCAAAGAAATAAAAATAAAAACGGATGAAAAATGCTCAACTATAATACCCTTGGGGTAATACAGGCTCATCATGTAGCTTCTTGTAGGGGTATAATCTCCTGATGTGGTTCAGGATGCCTCGTAGATGATGAAGCTGATGGGGAAAGAGTGTCTGTATTAGCATCACCACCAACAATAATGATACAAGTAGTAGGTGTAGTGAATGAGGCTGGGGTGAATAGTGGGTGTTGTGGGTGAGGCTGGGGTGGATAGTGGGTGTTGTGGGTGAGGACACACACACACTTACATTACCTGGTATCAGTGGGATTTCTACTGGCTGGACCGTCTCCCCCTTTATGTTGTATTTATAGGTAACACCTTTCCCTTTAGAGTCACAAACATCTGTTAGAAATACAGGAGGAAATACCATGTCTGCCGTATGCGATCTCTACAAACACACACAACTGTGTCTTACCTCTCCTGCCTGCTGCACGTTTCCTCTTAAAGAGCCATACTAGTAATCCTGCTCCTACTCCTACTCCTACTCCAACCAAGACCAAGAAGAAAACCAAGAGCACGGCAGGAACTCCAGCGATTTGACCAACTTTGAAATCAGAGGAGCTTTCATTTTTCTGAGAAATAAAATCATCTGAAAGAAAGAGAGTGATCCTCATGAGACATACCTCATTTCTGCTTCCTGACAGAAAGAGATGAAGCACTAATGAACAATAAGAAATGTCTCCATAGATACATCTGGATTAATTAATTAATAGACATCATCTTGACAAGCATCCCAAACCAATAATAATAACACAGAACCTCACCAAGAACATGGATCTTTGTCTCCTTGGTCTGGTTGAGTCCCTGCAGATGAACCCTGCAGGTGAACCAGCCTGTCTTCTGTACAGTCACGTTGCTTCTCACATTGTAGCGTTGGTGAGGGCCGGGGTCAGGGTGTCTGTGTGTCTGTGTGACATCAGCAGGGAGGAGGCGTCCCTCACTGTCCCTCCACTCCAGCTCAGGTTCTGGGTACCAGCCTCCAGACTCACACTGCAGAACCCTCCCTGTGCCGTTGGCTTCCATGATGGAGACCTTTGGTTTAGAGATCACCACTACAGAGACAGACACACATAGACCATCAGAGACATCACAAACTCTTCCAACAGCTTTTAGGCACATTAGCATCTTCTATATTTGATCTAACTTACCAACACTGAGCTGGATGATGGTCTCCTTCTTCTGTCCGTCAATAACAAGGCAGGTGTAGTTCCCCTCATCCTCCAGCTTCACTCTGGACAGTTTCAGGGAGACGTTGCCCCTGACCAGTTCTCCTTCAAACAGCCTCGTCCTGTCTTTGTAAAATGGATTCTTCCCATGATCTGAGTTACGACCATCCCGATAGTAATGTACATATTTAGGTTTCAGGTCAGGTCTGGTCCATGCTACAGTCAGGTTCTCTGTATCGATGGGAGGTTCCAGGGAACATGGCAGGATGACATCATCACCCTCTACAGCAACGATGGGGTCAGATGAACCAATCAGCTGAGACTCTCCTGGAAGAACAGACACAAAGACAGAATCCATCTGTGACTATCAAGAGGTGTTTAATAAAACTCCCTTCTGCTGTGTATTTAAGCCAGTCACTCCCTTCACTCTGTGCTGAGTCTTGTTAACATTCAAGTAAAACATTTCTATATGTACATTTCTTTATGTTTGTGTTTTGGCATTGTCAGTTCTGGCTGCTGCTACAGTTCGTGAGCGTTAAGCGCACATTTTCAAAAGAGGAGCGAACCATGGACCAAATCCTTTTTTTTTAAGAAGGGTGTTATTGCTCGAAAAATAGAAACTTTTGTGGCTTTGTTTAAACTCTGATGCATTAGTATGAGTATTAGTTAGGCATATGCATAATAATGTAGTCATAGAAAGGGAAGCCTACATAATAGGCTACTGGGATTTTTGTGCCCCCCCCCCTGGGCTGTGGGCCCCTAGAATTGTCATCACCTTTCACCCCTAAACGACGGCCCTGTGTGCTTTGCTTGCATGTGATAGTTTAGGCTGGAAGTACTCCGATGATAACTAAACTCAACCTGACAATCAGTACACACAGCCTTAGTTTTGTCAACTGAGCCGTCTCGCAACTTTTTGAAATGGAACTTCCCATCTAAAAGCCCTCTCTCCATCATTCAGCTACCGTCGGCAGTCAAAGTCATGTGACGACAGGTGATTCCCAGGGTCAAAAAGAAACCCGCGTTAACGGCACTATTTTTTTTTCCGCGTTAAAGTGAGATTGCATTAACGTGTTATTCATGTCTTAACTTTGACAGTCCTAATAATAATTATACAGAACCTCACCAGGAACATGGATCTCTGTCTCCCTGGTCTGGTTGAGTCCCTGTAGATGAACCCTGCAGGTGAACCTGTTGTTGTCTGTCTTCTGTACAGTCACTCTGCTTGTCACATTGTAGCGTTGGTGAGGGCCGGGGTCAGGGTGTGTCTGTGTGACATCAGCAGTGAGGAGGCGTCCCTCACTGTCCCTCCACTCCAGCTCAGGTTCTGGGTACCAGCCTCCAGACTCACACTGCAGAACCCTCCCTGTGCCGTTGTTTTCCATGATGGAGACCTCTGGTTCAGAGACCTCCCCTACAGAGACAGACACACAGACGACCATCAGAGACATCAGGAACTCTTCAACAGCTTTTAGGCACATTAGCATCTTCTATATTTGATCTAACTTACCAACTCTGAGATGGATGACAGTCTCGTTAACCTGCTCATCCTTAATAACACGACAGGTGTAGTTCCCGTCATCCTCCAGCTTCACTCTGGACAGTTTCAGGGACACGTTGCCCCTGACCAGTTCTCCTTCAAACAGCCTCGTCCTGTTTTTGTAAGATGGATTTATCTTGTCTTGTAAGTTACGACCATTCCGATAGTAATGTACATATTTAGGTTCCAGGTCAGGTCTTGTCCATGCTACAGTCAGGTTCTCTGCATTGATGGGAGGTTCCAGGGAACACGGCAGGATGACATCATCACCCTCTACAGCAACGATGGGGTCAGATGAACCAATCAGCTGAGACTCTCCTGGAAGAACAGACACAAAGACAGAATCCATCTGGGACTATCAAGAGGTGTTTCATACAAGTATTGTTTATGCGTGATGGCATTTCTTTATTCGTTTTTCCATTAGAAAAAGTTGAAATAATTAATCCCTTCTATTTATTGTTTTGGCCAAAGCAGAGTATATCAGGTCTGCAACATTTAAACCCTCATCTACAGTATTTTCTGTTAAGTAAACTATATTTTATTGTCGTTGGTTAGCAAGTCTTTTTGTCTTTAAGCATTTTGATCTAGCAGACATCATTTCCAAACCGATGTATACAGACAGGGCGGATACAAAGTAAAGCAGATCAAGTATCTGAAGTGCATAGTTATAACTGTATAGTGTTGTAACAAAACAATAGTAGCTACATGCATGGTAGGTTAATTTAAAACGTTTTTTACAGGACATTTTAACTCTACTTTTTTTGGACTAAGTAGAGTGACTCAATTATTTAAACATGGGCTGGGTATATAACTTGACTGTTTTATTACTATATAGCCTTAACATTGTTATGTATTTATACAGAGACCTGTTGGCCTAACACACCCTGTTATCGTAACACATCATTTGTGATGGCACTTGTGATACTTCTCTGTGCATATTAATTTAGCAGAACTTTTGATCCAGAACTAATTTACTGGGGGTTTATCCTACTTAGTCAGGGATGGCCGACCCAATAAACAAACTAAACTTTTGTTTAGAGCCTTGCGATTAGCCAATCAATGGGCCCCCTACACTATTCATGTTTAGGGCCCCCCAAAACCCTAGGGTCGGCCCTGGTCTTATGCCAATCTGTTGGTCTGCAATCAAGTGCTGTAGCCTGGCTACCACTGAGCTTGTTCAAGAACTCACCCACGAGCGACTGGGAGCAGAGAACCATGAACAGCAACACACTGCAGCAGATACGGTGCATCTTCCAACGGCAACACATCAGGCCCTAAATTAAGAAAAATAATAACATGTATTAATCCTATAAGAGACAAGATTATTGCATTCCTTAATTGCATAAACTCCCATAAATATTCTTCAAAATATGCCTATGATAATCAAAGTCGTTGTCTGATACTGAAGTATATTCATGCGACTTTCTGTAATAGGCCTACATTTACAGGCAATTTAGGCTTAACTGTCCGAACGAAACTGGCTTAACGAAAAAAACGAATTTGAAATGTATTTAGGGCCTATTCTTAATTCAACTATTCAGCAAGAAATGGTTGTTGATGCACATAATAATGGATAATATCATACAAGCTAGGCCAGGTTTTAACGATGGTCGTAGGCTACAATGCAAGGCTGTCTGCACGCGCAACATGACTTTTTAACGATGGCGGTAAATCTGTCTCCCTAACCAGCACGCGAATAATCTTTAGACGCAACAAATGTTTGTCACTGTGTCCATCCATGTGTGAAGGACATAACTACGTTCCCGGATATGTTGACAGCATTGATGGTCAGTTTGGTGACCCTGGATCAAGTTAATATCCCTGGAAAAACAGCAGCGGCGAGTGAGTAGGCCTAGGGAGGACAATAGAACGCGTCATTTTGGGCCAAGGCTAACCAACTGTCAAATATTGTGGAACGCCGTAGCAAACGCATTGAATCGAATGCTAAGCTAGCCTCTATGTGGCTAAGAACGCCACTGAGAAATCTGGCACCGGAATTTTCAGGTCCACGTCCTTTTCTTAGCTCTATAACTAACGACTACTAGCGAGATATTAAAAACAAACATGCCAGTTAACATGTAGGCAATTACCCCTTACTGCTATCAAATGTTGGTTGCAATACACATTTAGGAAGTGTATGAAAATAATGTTTATAGTTTTTGTTGCTTTGGCTACCTTTCATAGAAGGTCGGCACCACCGGGAGACATATCTTAAACGAAAGAGTAGGTTGTTTTCTTTAAAATAAGGTATAATTAGTCAATTTTAAAACATATACATTTTGAGTAAAATCAAGTTGAAGACATGTTGATGGAAATCCCATAGGAATGCATTGAAATCTGAACGTTCTATTGAGAAAAAGGTTGGTTTTTTCCTTGTCGTCTTAGTCTAAGACGATAAAAGTGTGGTCGGGTTTGGACAAGGGTAGGCCCATAGATATATATAGAACACTATATATATCTATGGGTAGGCCTATTAGCGCACGGCTAATTTACCGGCGCCAGCGTCCTTTTACCGGCTCTAGTAAAGGCCAAGCTAACTCCTAAAACAAAAACAATATTTATCTCGAAAGGTAATAAGTTAAAGCTTGACGTGACATCATTAAATCAGCTGCGTGATACGATAATTTTTATCAATATTTTAAGTGGCATTTTATCAGAATGTTAGCTAAAAACCGGCTGGGGTTGGACACAGTGACGTTAGGCCTACTTGATTCAGGGCCATAAAACCGGTTATTAAACATGCACAGTAACTTAACATTTAATGAAGGTGGTTTCATGTAGGCCTACCACGAATTAAGACATAGACGGCTAGACAATAAGGCAAGGGGAAATATGCAACAAGGGCTAGACCAGATAGGCTATTTAATTTTGGTTGACGATGAGTGGTTGTAAAAGTTGCTAATTAGCTAGCCGGACTCATAAACGTAACCAGACTGTAAACCCCATAGCCATACGAGATCAGACTACATGTTATTCTTTTACACCAACAGTAGCCTAGCAGAAGAAAACTGACATTTGTATCATGTTTATAACGAATTAATAAGCCTACCATTATTTTTGATAGGCCTATTGAGTTAATGAATTGGCTTGCGGTCATAAACATTATCCCAGTTTATTGACTTGGTAGGCTAAATAGATTACAATTATGACATTTCATCTTCGCAATTGTTATGAATCAATGTAGGAAATAACAACATAAACGTTAATGATATCACGTTATAAACGTTAAAAGATAAACGACTCACGGTACTTTGAAGAGCTCGGTTACAACGACAGATTAAAATGTCCGGGTTTTTCCGGTTTACCGACTTTTACATAGGCTAGCCTACAGAAACTTCTAGAATATGAAAACAACAAGGAAGTTCCTGGGCTAGGGTTTGTGTACCTGGTGCGTTCGTACCTGGGGCGTCCGTGTATAGGCTACCTGGTGCCCATTGGGTTTTCTATGTTGCAACCCGTGTTGATAAACGCAAAATAGAGCCGTAATATCGTTTTGTCACTTTAGTAACAACACACAGTTAAGTAGGGCTTGTTTTTGGTTGTTCGTTTTTTTTGTGTTTCGTTTTTTGGAATAATGAAAGCAAGCTTTTGAAATGAACTCAAAAGCCTACAAGCCATGAAGAATGATTCTAGTTTTAAACAACCCCAGTCATATTCTATTATTATCTGATTGTCAGGATTTTATTCCCTGTTCCACCATTGATCGTGTTGTTTCACAGTGGCGACAGTTCTATCCTTGATGCCGATTCAATAATCAGGAAGCTAATGTAGGTGATCGATAGGCTATAGCTCTGTATTGGTGCTGGACAATGATCGATAGGCTATAGCGCTGTATTGGTGCTGGACAATGATCGATAGGCTATAGCGCTGTTTTGGTGCTGAACAAAGATCGATAGGCTATAGCGCTGGTGCTGATTTAGGCTAGCGCAGATCGTTTTGCTTATTTTTCCATTTCACTTGCATCTATGAGCGTTTCATATGGGAGTGTGAATGCATTTCATGTTTCTGTATGAGCATTTCATATGAAGGTTTTTATGGGACAAAACGAAATATGCTTACATAAATAACTAACCTATAGAATGTAATGCTTAGATAAAAGAAATATGCCATGATAACATTTGTAAATAAATGAATAATTGTTTCATTGACACCATCAGTAAACAAATTAAACGAGACACAACATGTATAAACGTTACATTTATTTGTGTAGGAATTTTTTTTGACACATTTGTACATTTATTTATTTGTAGGCTATATTATTTTATTTGTTTACGTATTAATCTGTTCAGCTACATTCAACATATGTACCATTGTAGCAACACTTGTAAATGCTTTGTTTCCCAAAGGATTATTTTCAGAGTGGGGAGAGACCGCCTTAACCATAGACATAATATATATATAATATTAACTACTTAGGGTGGATTCAGGTATATTGGGACATTTTTTGTAATTTTATCTTCTGAGTTTAAGTTTGTCATCAAGTTCAAAAAATAACACAACACATGAGACATTTCTGAGTTCCTCAAGGTATCCACATTATTTGAGTGTAAAAAATAAGTCTTTATGATATTTTATAAATGCATGGCTCACTATTTTAGTGCAGTTGACACAAAACTAATTTAAAGCAACTTGTTTGGTAATTTGGGACAGTATGTTTGGTAATTTGGGACATCATCAATTCATGGGTGTAGAGTAAAGTATTGAACAATAATACAATTTTTTAATGGATTTGTTAACTATAAAATGCTCTCTAAGTACTACCAATTACTTTTGATAGAAAGCGGACAGTACGGTTCTGCTAAAATGGCTTTAATTCCAACACAAATAACGATTATTTTAGAACTACCCATTAGCCAATCAGAAGGCTCGTACTGTCGTTGCCATATAATAATAACTACTTACTAACCGAGAGTGAGGTCATGCCGGGAAATATCAAACTGAGACTTGAACGTATCGACCGAGCGATAGCGAGGTTGATACGGCAAAGTCGAGGTTTGATATTTCCCGGCATGACCGAACGGTCGAGGTTAGTAAGTTGTTTATTATATGGCATTTTTAGCTCTTTTCATTTAGTAAATTGTAGGCTAATTGTAGCTAGCTAGGCTAGCTCTCAAGTCTTCTCACGGTGTGTTTCAGGTGTTGTCTAGCAACCAATTACTTTTGATAGAAAGCGGACAGTACGGTTCTGCTAAAATGGCTTTAATTCAAACACAAATAACGATTCTTTTAGAAAGTTAACAATGTCTTTGTCGCTGTTGATGTCTTCAGTATCGTCTGGATTGTAAAACTCAGTTGACTTCGATATCGCTAATTTGGAAGATGACGTCAGAGGAGGGCAATAACAATACTTATTGGACCGCTGGTCAATACGGGTTTGGCATGACTACCCATTAGCCAATCAGAAGGCTCGTACTGTAGTTGCCATATAATAATAACTACTTACTAACCGAGAGTGAGGTCATGCCGGGAAATATCAAACGAGACTTGAACGTATCGACCGAGCGATAGCGAGGTTGATACGGCAAAGTCGAAGTTTGATATTTCCCGGCATGACCGAACGGTCGAGGTTAGTAAATTGTTTATTATATGGCATTTTTAGCTCTTTTCATTTTGTAAATTGTAGGCTAATTGTAGCTAGCTAGGCTAGCTCTCAAGTCTTCTCACGGTGTGTTTCAGGTGTTGTCTAGCAACCAATTACTTTTGATAGAAAGCGGACAGTACGGTTCTGCTAAAATGGCTTTAATTCCAACACAAATAACGATTCTTTTAGAAAGTTAACAATGTCTTTGTCGCTGTTGATGTCTTCAGTATCGTCTGGATTGTAAAACTCAGTTGACTTCGATATCGCTAATTTGGAAGATGACGTCAGAGGAGGGCAATAACAATACTTATTGGACCGCTGGTCAATACGGGTTTGGCATGACTACCCATTAGCCAATCAGAAGGCTCGTACTGTAGTTGCCATATAATAAGTATTGTTATTGCCCTCCTCTGACGTCATCTTCAAAATTAGCGATATCGAAGTCAACTGAGTCCAGACGATACTGAAGACATCAACAGCGACGAAGACATTGTTAACTTTCTAAAAGAATCGTTATTTGTGTTGGAATTAAAGCCATTTTAGCAGAACCGTACTGTCCGCTTTCTATCAAAAGTAATTGGTTGCTAGACAACACCTGAAACACACCGTGAGAAGACTTGAGAGCTAGCCTAGCTAGCTACAATTAGCCTACAATTTACAAAATGAAAAGAGCTAAAAATGCCATATAATAAACAATTTACTAACCTCGACCGTTCGGTCATGCCGGGAAATATCAAACTTCGACTTTGCCGTATCAACCTCGCTATCGCTCGGTCGATACGTTCAAGTCTCGTTTGATATTTCCCGGCATGACCTCACTCTCGGTTAGTAAGTAGTTATTATTATATGGCAACGACAGTACGAGCCTTCTGATTGGCTAATGGGTAGTCATGCCAAACCCGTATTGACCAGCGGTCCAATAAGTATTGTTATTGCCCTCCTCTGACGTCATCTTCAAAATTAGCGATATCGAAGTCAACTGAGTTTTACTATCCAGACGATACTGAAGACATCAACAGCGACGAAGACATTGTTAACTTTCTAAAATAATCGTTATTTGTGTTGGAATTAAAGCCATTTTAGCAGAACCGTACTGTCCGCTTTCTATCAAAAGTAATTGGTTGCTAGACAACACCTGAAACACACCGTGAGAAGCTAGCTACAATTAGCCTACAATTTACAAAATGAAAAGAGCTAAAAATGCCATATAATAAACAACTTACTAACCTCGACCGTTCGGTCATGCCGGGAAATATCAAACCTCGACTTTGCCGTATCAACCACGCTATCGCTCGGTCGATACGTTCAAGTCTCAGTTTGATATTTCCCGGCATGACCTCACTCTCGGTTAGTAAGTAGTTATTTTTGGACCGCTGGTCAATACGGGTTTGGCATGACTACCCATTAGCCAATCAGAAGGCTCGTACTGTCGTTGCCATATAATAAATAGACATAATATTATGTCTATGGCCTTAACTACTTGTAGCGCGGAGCAGGCATGTTGCGGACACGCGGTGTTGTCATGGACGCAGCGTGCAGTAGTAGCTTGATTCGATGCATTTCTAATGTGCGCTGAAATTAAACGAGTGCAACAACATTTGGTAAATAAGTAGTTCATTTCTACTGAGGCTGGCTTTGCTTAAATAGTTTTTCGAGGATTGGAGTGTGGAGATCGGTGTATTATCATTCCGGAAGGTTTTGATCCTCTACTTCTGTAGAGATAGATGTTTTTACAGACATGCATGGTCTGACAACTGAAAATACATTGTTTTAAAATACATGTATTTTGAAGTTGATTGATCATACAGGTCTGTCATAGGATAACTCCCAGTAGCCTAGGTCAGGTCAGTTCAGTTCAGTTCAGTTCAGTTCAGTTTTTATTTTGTCATTGTTACAAGTAACAACGAAACGTTGTCAGAGCAAACAAACAGGCATAACATTTTAGTTGTCCACTGAAGGGTTGAGATTCTTTGTGTCTATTCCAATAAGTAATGATGCATCCAATGACACAAGTCTGTGTTCTAGAAAGAGTGGTCTGGAGTCGAAGAGGTCCGATAATATCAGCTTTAATGCAGCAGTTGGAAATCAACAAGTACAGAGCTCTGGGGTTGTCTACGTTTCCCTAACCGCAACAATGTTAGGGCTTGGTTCACGAAGTCCAACTGGCTATCTGTCCCTGCCCCAGGATATATTAGGCTACAGTGCCGTCATACAAAATGATCAAAAGAGGGTTGAGCTTTCTCATGCGGGAGTTGTTCTTGCTGGCGCGCCCCACGCTCCGGTGCCATCTCAGCCCGGCTTCAAGGTTGCTCCTAAAATGAAGAGATTAAGACACCAAATACAGCCTGTTCCCCCCCCACCCTGAGTGAGACACAATGTTTAAGCCTAAGCAAACTTCTAAGTTCATAAAACATTACTTTAATAAGCACAATGTATAATGTTAATAAGCACAATATATTCTTTAAGACATGCATCCTTTATTAAGTTGTACAAACATTGTTCCTGTTGCCATATCACCCGGTGCAGTGCCCGTGATGCATTGGGTGGTTAAGATACCACACATACTGATAACTTGAACTAGCCTATAGATAATGATAGCCCTTGATAGAATTGGTGGCACACAGATGTCTGGAATTATAGAAGGTGCAGTGCCCGTGATGCAGCTGGTGATGACAGTTCATGTATTGTGCTGTAATGTATTGTACATTCTTTACCACCAATTGAACTACTCATATATGTCATAAATCATAAATACCCCATAGACTCCCCTAACCCATAAGGTGCTTGGTGCAATAAATAATAAATAAATACATCTGATGGTGATAAGGTTGTTGAGTGGTGTGCAGCGATGCAAAGTCCAGTTTGTAGTTATGGAGGTGTATGGAATGCAATTATGTCACAGAGCGGTGTCCAATGGGGAGTGGGGGGGCAGACAGTCCATTTAGCAGCCTGACTGCATGGGGGTATAGGCTGTTGGCCAGCCTACTAGTTTTGGCCCTGATGGACCTATATCTCCTACCAGAGGGCATTTGTTGAAACAGGTGGTGTGCTGGGTGTATATTGTCCTGAAGGATGTTTTTTACTCGGTGCATGCAGCGGGAGGTGAACACAGTAGTGATGTCTGGTAGGATGGCCCCAATGATCTTCCCTGCTGCTCTCACCACTCTGTGTATGGCCTCCTTCTCTGCGCTGGTGCAGCCGGAAAACCACACCAGTAACCCATAGGTCAGCACACTCTCCACTGCACAATGGTAAAAGTTGACCATGAGTCTCTGGGGCAGTCTGGACCATCTCAGCTTCCTGAGGAAGTAAAGGCGTTGTTGGGCCTTCGCTGTGGCAGAGGCGATGTTTCTCCCCCACGACAGGTCCTCCGACACAATCACACCCAGAAACTTAAAGCTATGGGCCCTCTCCACCTCCTCATTCCCTATGAGGAGTGGGGAGTGGCTCAGTTGTCCAGTCTTACGGAAATCCACAATCATTTCCTTGTTTTTTTTTGTGTTGAGGACCAGGTTGTTGCTGCTGCACCATGCTGCCAGCAGTTGGACTTCTTGCCTATATGCAGCCTCATCATTTCCGGTGATGAGACCGAGTCGTCTGCAAATTTGATTACATGGGTGGATGGGGAGGAAGAGCTGCAGTCGTGTGTGAAAAGTGTGTAGAGGAGTGGACTGAGCACACAACCCTGGGGGGGCCCCGGTGTTGATGGTCAGAGTTGAGGACGTGTGCTTGCCCACCCTTACATATTGTGTGCGGTTTGTTAGAAAGTCCAGCATCCAGTTGCATAATGTGGTGCTGAGTCCAAGTCCATGTAGTTTGTGTCGGAGTTTGTTGGGCAATATTGTGTTAAATGCCGAGCTAAAATCAACAAAGAGAAGCCTTGCATATGTGCCCCTGTGCTCTAGGTGTTCTAGCAAAGTGTGTACAACAATAGCTATGGCATCCTCTGTTGACCTGTTCTTCCTGTAAGCAAACTGATATTGATCTAGTGAGTGTGGTATGGCAGCTTTAATGTGTGAGATGACCAGTCTCTCAAAACATTTAGCAGCGATGGGGGTGAGTGCCACTGGCCTGTAGTCATTCAGGCCTGTGACCTTAGACTGCTTGGGGACCGGAATTATTGTGGCTGATTTGAAGCAGGCAGGGAGCCATGAAGTTGCCAGAGACAGGTTGAAGATGGTAGTGAAGACCGGTGTTAGCTCTGCTGCACAGTCTTTGTAGGCAGAGTCTGACATCATGAGTGCACAGGACTAGGGCGGGGTCAGTAGGGGAGAGAGGGGGCAACACAGAGTCTTTGTTATCTCTGTCAAAGCGGGCATAAAAGATGTTTAATTCCTCAGCTAAGGTGGCACAGCTGCTGACAGGGGGGGATGAAACTCCCTTGTAGTCGGTGATTGCCCTAATGCCCTCCCACACCTGCCGGGGGTTTGAGGAGTTGTTGAAGTGTGCCTCAATGCGGTTCTTATATACCAATTTGGCAGAACTGATGCCCTTCCTGAGAGCTGCCCTAGCTGCACTGTATGCCTCAGTGTCCCCTGATCTATATGCTATATCCCTGGCGTAAGTTAGTGATTTTAGTCTTGCTGTCATCCATGGTTTTTGGTTTGGAGCGACACAAACCTGTTTTGAAGATGTGACAGTATCCACACAGAAGTTGATGTAGTCCAAGACCGTGACAGTAAACTCGTCCAGAGAGCTCCGTGTCAGCGCCTCCTGTATGGAGCTAGAAAGCTGACAAAAGTATCTGAATTTGAATATGAAAGATCTGAAATAATTGTATGTCGAATTTCATAAAACTGAAATATTTTACTGTTGAATATATAATATCTGAATTATTTGTATGCCGAATTTAACAAAACTGAATTATTTTGGTCCAGAAATTCAGAATTCAGATGGCGGAAATTCAGATTGCGGAAATTCAGATGGCGGGGTCGCGCTGTCCAACCATGTTTCCGTGAAGATCAAGCTGTTGCAGTTGTCCATGGCTGTGTCTACTACCGCGCACTCAACGAAGTACACTGCAACGTAGTGCACTTACATTTGCAGTGCACTCAGTTGCTGAGTAGCGCGGTCTAAACTGGAACACTTTACTTACCCACTTAGCGGGAAGTGACGCACGCAAATCTGCTCGCGACACCCGAGAAACTAAACCCGCGAAACAAACCCGCTTGTATTTCTGTCACTGGACTCCTCCTCTTCCGCTACGTAGCCAAGATGGCGCCCGTTTAGGGCGAGTAGTGTCCATCGTCGGACACTTCATTTTTGGACCGTTTGCAGTGCATCATCCGGGTACTTTCAGTGCACTGAATTATTTTGGTTTTTCAGCGTAAGCGCCCTAAGCACTGAAAGTAAGTGCTCGAAGTGCACAAGTGCGCGGTAGTAGACACAGCCTCGTAGTCGGATTTCATCCATCTTGTTCCGGATTGAGCGGGCATTCGATAAGAAAATGGTGGGAAGCGGCGTTCTGAATGGATGATAACGAGGTATTCCTCATGTTTTCTATCCTCTCCTCTTTTCTCTCTGTCTCTCCTTTTTCCATCTGTGGGTCAACATCAGAAAAGACAGTATGAGCCGTATGACATGTTCAGATCCCCCCGCGCGCGCGCGCGCGCACGCACACACACAATGCTCTGTCAAGGCACAACACTTACAAATGAGGGTGATGTGATGTGTCTCATAACCATCAGGGTCTCCAGGATCTTCTCCAGGATCGTCTGTTTGACCTGTGGGGAAACCTGTAGAAATATGGGGACGTGAAGGGAGTCTGTCGGCAATAAGAAACTCATGATCACACGCACGCGCACGCACGCACGCACGCACGCACACACACATTCGTAGGCATTCGTACGAGTGCAAATAATGGTTATGTTGCGACCGGTTTAAATGTCGCTTGCTGCTTAGCCTCCTGCACAGTACGTTCCTGCTGTGAGCTGATACAGTGAGTGACAGGATGTGTCTTCTTCTCTGGTTTGTGACACGGAAGGCGGCCCTGTCGTCCTGACAGTCTGGACTTGCCACAACACATACTCCCGCTCACATTGACTCAAACATTCCTTCTTCAACAGACGCTGAACTTACATGTAAGGGAGGTGTGATAATATGTTGTACCTCAACGTCGACAACGTCTGTAGGGACTGTGGAACACAGATCTACAAGGACAGAGGAGGTAGAACAGTTACACACACACGCACACACACAAACACACAGTTACACACACACACACACAGTTAGACACACACACACACACACACACACAGACACAAACATCAGTTTCCCTCAACACACACTTACCAGTGACAGGCAACTGCTGTTTATGGTTGGTTTGATGTTTCTCTGCTTCTCTTCCTTCCTGGTGTTTATGGACTTCTTCTTGTTTTATATCTGTGTATATCATGAGAAGTATTTTTTGAATAGGGGAGTTTAATATTTAGTATTTGCCATTTTAACAAACATGGACATTTGTAATAATGAGTGGTTGTGGATGATGGGTGGTTGACAGCCCAAATACTACAAACACAAACACAGCCATCTAGCAGTCAGCTACCAGCCAGCTAGCAGTCAGCTAGCAGTCAGCTACCAGTCAGCTACCAGCCAGCTAGCAGTCAGCTAGCAGTCAGCTCCCAGTCAGCTACCAGCCAGCTAGCAGTCAGCTAGCAGTCAGCTACCAGCCAGCTAGCAGTCAGCTACCAGTCAGCTACCAGCCAGCTAGCAGTCAGCTAGCAGTCAGCTAGCAGTCAGCTAGCAGTCAGCTAGCAGTCAGCTACCAGTCAGCTACCAGCCAGCTAGCAGTCAGCTAGCAGTCAGCTCCCAGTCAGCTAGCAGTCAGCTAGCAGTCAGCTACCAGTCAGCTAGCAGTCAGCTAGCAGTCAGCTACCAGCCAGCTAGCAGTCAGCTAGCAGTCAGCTAGCAGTCAGCTACCAGCCAGCTAGCAGTCAGCTAGCAGTCAGCTCCCAGTCAGCTAGCAGTCAGCTAGCAGTCAGCTACCAGTCAGCTACCAGCCAGCTACCAGTCAGCTAGCAGCCAGCTAGCAGTCAGCTAGCAGTCAGCTAGCAGTCAGCTACCAGCCAGCTAGCAGCCAGCTAGCAGTCAGCTAGCAGTCAGCTAGCAGTCAGCTAGCAGTCAGCTCCCTCACCTGGCATCAGTGGGCTGCACATCTCTGCTGCTGGTTGTTGAGCGTCTCTGATCTCTGGGTCTTTCGGGGGAGCAGCTCTGCTGGCTTTTGTTGCTGTGGAAAACTGAATACCTGCAAGGAAACAGTAAAGAGTACCATGTCAGACTCACACACACACACTGAGGTACACACACTGAGGCACACACACACACTGAGGTACACACACACACACACACACACACACACTGAGGTACACACACACTGAGGTACACACACACACTGAGGTGCACACACACACTGAGGTACACACACACTGAGGTACACACACACACACTGAGGTGCACACACACACTGAGGTACACACACTGAGGTGCACACACACACTGAGGTACACACACACTGAGGTGCACACACACACATAGGTGCACACAAACTGAGGTACACACACAGGCATGCACACGCACACACACACACAGAGAGAGGTGCACACACACACTGAGGTACACACACACACACTGAGGTACACACACATTTAATCATCATCAAACAAGTATGTGACTGAGTCTTACCATTGCTGTATTCAAATATTGTTGGTTTCTTGCAAAAGAGGTAAGTAAGCAATCCTGTCAGTGCAAGCCCAGCCAAGACAACAGCACCGCCGATTAAAGTAGTATTCAGCGCTGTGTCAGAGGAGACTCCTGCCATCTGGAATACATCTCCTAAAAGATCAAAGCGTACACACGAGACCATTTAAAAGGATCAAGAAAAAAACGAATTTAATATCTAGTGTCAAAAGAATGTTTAAACTCAGGAAGGAAAGTGCCCAGTCAACCCCAGCAGATCCATTGACATCATATTGCAGCTGTTTACAAAATAATGATTCAATTGCATGTGAATTACTGACTTAAATAAATGATCAAGAACCTCACCTGGAACGTGGATCTCTGTCTCCCTGATCTGGTTGAGTCCCTGCAGCTGAACCCTGCAGGTGAACCTGTTGGTGTCTGTCTTCTGTACAGTCACTCTGCTTGTCACAGTGTAGCGTTGGTGAGGGCCGGGGTCAGGGTGTCTGTGTGTGACATCAGCAGGGAGGAGGCGTCCCTCACTGTCCCTCCACTCCAGCTCAGGTTCTGGGTACCAGCCTCCAGACTCACACTGCAGAACCATCATATCTTCTTGGGCTCCCACGATGGAGACCTCTGGTTCAGAGACCGCCACTATGAATAAAGACACCACATTTGCTCACGAGAGAATATTTTTTACCACCAAATAGACCACTGTAGAACTCAGTATGAATGTTTCCCTTACCAACACTGAGCTGGATGACAGTCGTCCTAACCAGCCCAACACGACAGGTGTAGTTCCCCTCATCCTCCAGCTTCACTCTGGACAGTTTCAGGGAGACGTTGCCCCTGACCAGTTCTCCTTCAAACAGCCTCGTCCTGTGTTTGTAAAATGGATTCTTCCCATCATGTAAGTTACGACCATCCCGATAGTAATGTACATATTTAGGGTGCAGGTCAGGTCTGGTCCATGCTACAGTCAGGTTCTCTGTATCGATGGGAGGTTCCAGGGAACACGGCAGGATGACATCATCACCAGCCACAGCAACGATGGGGTCAGATGAACCAATCAGCTGAGACTCTCCTGGAAGAACAAACACAAAGACAGAATCCATCTGGGACTATCAAGAGGTGTTTCATACAAGTATTGTTTATGCATGATGGCATTTCTTTATTAGTTTTTCCATTAGAAAAAGTTGAAATAATTAATCTCTTCTATTTATTGTTTTGGTATAGACCCCTTTTCTGTTTATCAACACGGCGGATGCGCGCGCTGCAGAAAGAAAAATTGTTTGGCTGGTTGCCATGGTTACTCGTTTGGTTATATTGCACTTGCGGTGTTTCTTTATAGGTCCATGGTACTAAATAGCGATGTTGTCAGCTTACTAAAAACAGTTTATCAGCGAGTGATAACATTGGTTATGCGGAAACATTAACACTATTGAACGAGATACGTCTTAATGACCCATACGCGTTGCCGGCAGTTGAGTAGATAAATGATGAGAAGAAATGGCCCCGACGACTTCCGTGTCCGGACATCCATTCATACCTGATCGAGACACACATCTCTATTCCCGAGATGGCCTGAAGTCCCACACGACACTGGATGCCTACAGTTATGTCACAGACAATCATGTTCAGGACATATGTGGACATATCTTAGTGCACTAAAGAGGGTTTGTAAGTGTATAGTCATAAGAGTATTTGCCTTTGCTGCTACCCAATAATAGTATCAATATCACTGATTGACAATTGTATTACCAATTGGATGTGCCTATGGGCCAGTCAGATGCAGGGCCTGCCCATCGGCAAATCCCATTGATACATTTGTCAGTCAATCACCTGTGGACGGCTGTCAATAATAGTTTACAGAGGAGCAGCGCGTCATTGCACTCTTGTCTACCTGCCACAGGGCTCCGTCCTTGGACCCCTCCTCTTCTCCCTGTACACCACCTCGCTTGGACCAATCATCACCTCCCATGGCTTCTCCTACCACTGCTACGCTGACGACACCCAGCTCTACCTGTCGTTCCCCCCGACCGATCCGGGGATCTCAGCCAGGATTGAGGCCTGCGTCACAGACATCTCTGCCTGGATGACCAAGCACCACCTCCAGCTGAACCTCGCCAAAACCGAACTCCTCATCATCCCGGCCAAACCGTCCATCTCCCATGACCTCTCAATCACCCTGGGATCGGCGACGGTGACCCCTTCGTCCTCTGCCAGGAACCTCGGGGTTACCATGGATGACGAGCTCTCCCTCACAGCCCACATCGCTGCTGTCTCCCGGTCGTGTAGATTCACCCTCTACAACATCCGGAAGATCAGGAGATACCTGTCTGAGCACTCCACCCAGCTGCTGGTCCAGGCACTTGTCCTCTCCAAGTTGGACTACTGCAACTCGCTGCTCGCCGGGCTCCCAGCATGCGCAACCCGCCCTCTCCAGAGGATTCAGAACGCAGCGGCCCGCCTGGTCTTCAACCTACCCAGACGCTCCCATGTTACCCCGCTCCTCGTCTCCCTTCACTGGCTGCCCGTCACGGCCCGTATCAGATTCAAGACCCTGGTACTGACCTTCCGAGCGGTGAATGGGACTGCACCCGACTACATCAAGTCTCTCCTCCAGCCCTACACCCCCTCCCGCCACCTTCGGTCCTCCTCTGACAACCGTCTGGTGGTCCCACCGCTCAAGACCGCCCGGTCCCAACACAAGCTCTTCCCCTGTCTGGCCCCCCAGTGGTGGAATCAACTCCCCACCTCCATCAGAGACACTGACTGTCTCCCCACCTTCAAGAATAGGCTCAAGACACACTTGTTCTGGGAATACAACGGTACCTAGGAAAGATCTGCTGGACATGATGTTAGTTTCTTCCAGGATCACAAGGACTCTTACTTAGAGACCTGCTGCTCTTGTCGGTTAGCTGTAACTGATTAAAATGATTGTACTCGCTGTGAGGTAGTTTACTGTTGCTTGCTCTTCCACATGTGCACTTTTAGATTCATGTTGTCCAATTGTAACTTGTTTAACTTCATGCTCTTATGATTTTTCCCTTTGGCACTTATTTTTGTTTTTTTTCACAATGTACGATTCATGTTTGACTACTTGCAATGTTGGGGATATCTCGTTGTTATGATCAGTGACCTATGCACTTTTGTAAAGCTCTCTCGTGGAAGTCGCTTTGGATAAAAGCGTCTGCTAAATGAATAAATGTAAATGTAACATTTAAACCCTCATCTACAGTAGGCTATGTTCTGTTAAGTAAACTCTATATTTTATTTATTTAACATGTGTTTTGTCAACACAGGTGTGTTCTGCATCTTGATGGTAAACAGACTCACCAGCAGGAGTGCATCCAGGGAGGAAGAGCTCCACGAGACACAGGAGTAGAACCAGCATCACTCTGGAGAAAGACTGTTCATATTATTAACCCGTTAAGGAGTAACGTCACAAATATGTGATTCGAACATTCCAACTGATTATTTTCCGATAGACAAAAACTATGCGACAAACGCCCAAAGAATTTATATCCTTTGCCTAAACTCCAGCCAGCCACCAGAGGGCAATCGAGATGCTTTGGCTTCACTTTTGAGGCGCTGTTACTGTGTTCATTATTGTTTTACAGTCATTGCTACTACCCGAGGTGTGTAGGTAGACAGACAAGTAACCCGTCCGATTGTTGCATTCGATCCCAATGTCGTCCAATTAAATAGTTCGGTCCGAATTTAACGATTGCTCTTGTTTATTACAGTTCTACGATTTTAACTGTAAAACCTGTTTTCTATCAGCGTGTGAAGTTTATTTCAGCAAATATGACAAATGGCATATTAACTTTAGCCTACCGATCCTGCCTTAACTGGAAAATGAACGACTCATTCGTGTTCGATTATTCCATTATGCAAGAGAGAGACGGAAAGATTGGGCTCCAGTGTTACTCCACAAACAAAACAAAAACGAAACAAAACGAACTAAAAATAGTTATAGAGCTAGAGCTAGCCTACTTAAATTTGTGTTTGAGCTCCTAACTGAGGAAAAGGTTTTACGGCCCTATTGTGTGTTTGTTACTAGGCTACGGGTTGAAAAATACACAAAGTCATGGCTACCAGGTACACTGACCATCAAGGAAGAGTTTCGGTTACAAAAATTAAGTTAAATCTACATATTGGCCTAGGCCTATTATACACCAGGTGGTATATATTCGATACAACACATCAATTTGTAGGCCTACATATTTTTAAGAAGCTATTTCGCAAATACAGTAAGACTAAACAATCTAGGCCTACGTGGATAAGAAAATACTTACGGGTTCAGTTGGATTTGAAACTTCGGTTGTTACAACAAGATGGCTGGCTACACCTTGATTATAAATTCTCTGGCTACACCCCCAACAAGCGCTGAATAAGGAAATGACAAACTGTCATGTCGTGTCACGTTGGGTGTGCACTAGAGTAGTTAAAACATTTATCCAACAGATAAAAATGACTGGTGGATTATTATTGTCCTTGTTTTCTGCTATTCCCACGTTTCATTGGTTCATTCCAACAAATAATACAATCATGCCGCTTCCTATCACCACATGCATGCAGTCATACGTAGCCTACATTCCATGGAACATTACAGTTTTTTTCAAATGCTTACCAGACATTTGTTTTACTTCTATTTTTTTCAAAACTTAACACACAAATCCAAGAATTGCACACACAAAATGCAAAATGCCTCACTTTTCTTGCTAAATGAAGCACTGCATTCAAAATATCACAAACACGTCTCAAAAGCAAACATTGGTCTCATGTTGCAAACACCATTATATTACATTTAGGATATATTGGATAGGCTATATCATATAAACACAGTTATTCAAAACCTAAAGCTCCTCTTTCATGACACACACAGTTACACATCTCATCAAGTGCTACACACACAGGTACACACCTCAACAAGTTCCTCCGACGCACGATCACTCAACATGTCACACAACAACACCTATAGGCCTACTTCATCCGTGGCTGTCTTGGAAATGCACTGAAGAACTATAGAGCTTACACTTTCTGGGGAAATTGTAGGGTGTGCCTGTTTGGTTGCAGAGGGGTCCGTTTTTTAATGACATTTTACAACTGATATTTCTTTATATTTTATATACAAATGCATACTTATTATTTATAAAGATAACATAGATTTAAAACTTTTTTTTTGCTGCTTATAACTCAAAATACTAAGAGTGAAGTGTAGAATGAAATAGTTGTCTTCTCATTTCCCCTGCAAGAGGGAATGGTGAGCAGCCTCATAGTTTAATCAAAACAAATACATTTGGCAGACCGGTGTAAAAATTGACCTGATATTTGCAGGCATTTAGCCTACTCATATTGCATTCATTCATAATAAAGAACCCCCTTTGAAAAGTATTTTAACAACGACGTTATCGGCAGTAGCTAACAGTAGTATCTTCTGAAAACTGAAAATATGGCCCCAAAAACGTTAATAAGCTTGACATGTAGGCTATTTAGTGGATAATAGTAGTACTAGTGTGTCTCGCGTAGGCTACAGCGTTGCAGTGAGCTACACTGGTTTGAAACCACAGGTAATGATCATTTCACCAACAAATCGTTTGTTTGTGGTGTTTCCGCAGCTGCCTTTCAGTAAAGCTAGCTAGTTAGGCTAGCTATCTCCCAGAAGTTAACGAGCTGCTAAACTAATGTTCTGCTAGAGGTAGGCATGCGTGTTTTTATGACGTTAGTAGCGTCAGTGACTGTGGCTAGCAAGTTAGCTTCACCTTTCGCCACAAAAACGTAATTCCTACTTAAACCATGCAACGGAACGGCGCTAATACCTCGGATACACATGAAACAAGGGGCCTGACTTCCGGCTTAGGGGCCTGAGGAGAGAGTTCCGGACCCTACTCATGTATTTTGTACTTTTGTAATTCAGTTTCGTCACACGTTCTTCTGTGCTAGCTGCATAGTCTAGCTAGCTCACCCGGCACACGATTGACATCCAACGTTGAAATGCTGGCTGGCAGCCACCCGCTAGCCATACAGTAAATGTGTAGTGGCTAGTCATAATCTAGCGATTGATTTGCAGAGATTTTGAGTAATATAATAAAATTGTCTTCAAAATGGTATAAACAGTTCACGTATATTGTTTGAAAAAGTCTGCATATTTAAGCAAGAAAGTGTTAAAACAGTGTAAAAAATGTACTCGGTGAGAAACAGTTGTCAGTGCATGACGTCACAATTGAAGTTGACTTGTCCCTCCATTCCAGCTCAGGTTCTGGGTACCAGCCTCCAGACTCACACTGGAGGACCCATAAGCAAAAATAGTTTGTCATCTATGTCAGTCAGATAAGGACCGGTTTGGCATGTTAGTCATCTGCTAGCGTTGAACCACTTCCTTCTGTTGCGATATCACACACACACATCATTCATGGGTTTTACATGTTATTATAATGTATCATTTGGAAGACTCTTTTATCCTGCCGGTCATTGACACACCAGTTCCCAACTCCTCTGTTCAAGTTCAAGTCTTTTATTGTCAGATGCACAGAACAGGGTCAGACTGGGGACTGAAATTCTTAGAACAAGACAACGCAAAGCAACCTAGCATAACATACAAGTACACAGAACATAGATTACATCTATGATAGCTAAAATATAATAAACCTGTTAAATAAATAATATACAATATTTAATACAGTATACTAAACCTCTAATACACATAATAACATTATAAACCTATACAGGGTTAACAGTCTGTTTTTCGCCTGGAACGAAATTAAAAAGAGTGAACGTTCACAGACACCAGAATGAACGCGTTCACAGTATCGTTCATCAGGCAGTATTTAGTACGTTCAGTTCACGTTCACAAAAATTATGAACGAGTTCATGAACGTGTTCAGACGCAACACTGCTAGTACTGCTTGTAACCAACAGCGGAAATCACTGTGATAAACAGTCATGATTGGCCCAGCACTGTTCAAGCAGGGTGGATAAACAGTCATGATTGGCCCAGCACTGTTCCGTCTAGGTGGATAAACAGTCATGATTGGCCCAGCACTGTTCCGTCTAGGTGGATAAACAGTCATGATTGGCCCAGCACTGTTCCGTCTAGGTGGATAAACGGCGTCCGCCGAATACCCGGGGATGCGAAACGTGGCAGCCAATTAACAGCTGCAGAAGGCTCTGGCGTTACAGCAGGTAATGGGTAGCACACACACACACAAACCAGCACTCTCCTCATCATAATCTCTCCTCCTCATCAACCTCCAGCATCTACATTTTATCAGAAAACAGAAAACAGATCATTTAGGGTAAAAAATAGGGAGTACAATGTAAGTCACTCACATACATACACAGTGAAAATTAAATGTTTATTGTGAACTTACCAAGGGTATTTGGTTTGGAGCTGTGGGAGTGTTTGTTGGACTATTTATTTCTATGGATGAAGATGAGAAGATAGAAACAACTTTATTACAGATACACACACAGATAAAGACACACTTACACACAAAATTCAAAACCACACACACTTACACACATACTGACATGCACATACACACTACTCAGAGAAAGCACACGCAGTGACTAATAAATGACCTTGCTTACAATGACCGCAAACAACAGAACTACCTACAACGTACTACTGACTAACCGTCTCCCCCTCTCTCTTGTTTTCACAGGTAACACCTTTCCCTTTAGAGTCACAAACATCTGTTAGAAATACAGGAGGAAATACCATGTCTGCCGTTTGACATCTCTACAAACACACACAACTGTGTCTTACCTTTACTGCCTGCTGTACGTTTCCTCTTAAAGAGCCATACTGCCACTGCTGCTCCAACGACCAAGACAAGAACTCCAACAATTGGACCAGCTATTAAACCAGAGCGGATTTCATCTTTCAGCGGAAATAAAGAATCTGAAAGACAAAGAGTGATCCTCATGAGACAGCTTCCTGACAGAGATGAAGCACTAATGAACAATAAGAAATGTCTCCATAGATACATCTGGATTCATTAATTAATAGACATCATCTTGAATTTTGGTTTTTATTTTGGAGCATCACAAACCAACAATAATAACACAGAACCTCACCAGGAACATGGATCTTTGTCTCCGTGGTCTGGTTCAGTCCCTGCAGATGAACCCTGCAGGTGAACCAGCCTGTCTTCTGTACAGTCACGTTGCTTCTCACATTGTAGCGTTGGTGAGGGCCGGGGTCAGGGTGTCTGTGTGTCTGTGTGACATCAGCAGGGAGGAGGCGTCCCTCACTGTCCCTCCACTCCAGCTCAGGTTTTGGGTACCAGCCTCCAGACTCACACTGCAGAACCCTCCCTGTGCCGTTGGCTTCCATGATGGAGACCTTTGGTTTACAGGGTATCTGCAGGTTTCAGGAAGTCAAATTTAAGACTTTTTAAGACCTTTTTAATACCACCTTGAATGAAATTTAAGACCTTAAACCCGCGATGGTGGGGGGGATCCCGCTGTATTAAAACTCTTGCTTTGAAGTGGTGCAGTAAATCTCGGGCTGTTGCGTGTCCCATGAATTGCGAGCCCAAGTACCGGGAATGCACTTGATCTCCGACCCAATATCGGACGTGCACGTCAAGTTGCTTGCTTTTAGTGGCGTGGTTCAACGTCTCATCAAACATCAAAACAAAATCAGCCTTGTTGACGCTGCAGATTAGCTCGTTTCGGATGAAAGGCGCTAGTCCGAAGCGAGTTATATACGCCGTTTTGTCCTTTCCAGCAGTAAAGGTGCTCGCGATTTGAGAGTCAGGGAACATCAAACCGAAGAGATCTCCTATCCCCTCATTCGAGTTGTAGGACTGGTGCTTGACCACTGTGTTTAGAATCCACAACACCTCCGCTTTCAGTGTTGGTGTCGCACCAAATGCTACCCTCAGGTCAGTGCTAGCAGCGCGGACCGTTGTCTGCTGCGGTGGCCCCGGGGCAGAGATGCAAAATGTAGAAATGGCTGGGGTCTGTGTGTGGCTCCTGGTAGAGGTTTTGTGTTTTTGGCTCTGCACATGGCTGACGAGAGCCTTAGTCCCCATGGAGCCGATCTTGAATGTATTTTTGCACGAAATGCATCTGGCCTGTTCTGGGTTGGCAACGGACGCCAGCCAACCTCGGAAACGGACGTCGTCCAGCCAATTGACGTTGAATTTGCACTTACCCATTGTTGCAGACTAGCTAGCAAGCGCGCAGACATCCGTTTATATATGCAGCTAGCAAGAAAGTAGCCTCTCTACATCTCCTTGCCGAAAAGTCCCGCGAGAAAAAATAAAATAAAAATAGTCCTGCCCCGACAAATTTAAGACCTCCGAGTTATTTATTTAAGACCAGCATATGACATTTTTGACGAATTTAAGACTTTTTAAGGCCTTAAATTTAGAAAAATTCATTTAAGACTTTTTAAGACTTTTTAAGACTCCGCGGACACCCTGGGTTTAGAGATCACCACTACAGAGACAGACACACAGACGACCATCAGAGACATCAGGAACTCTTCAACAGCTTTTAGGCACATTAGCATCTTCTCTATTTGATCTAACTTACCAACTCTGAGATGGATGATGGTCTCCTTCTTCTGTCCGTCAATAACAAGGCAGGTGTAGTTCCCCTCATCCTCCAGCTTCACTCTGAAGAGTTTCAGGGACACGATGCCCCTCTCCAGTTCTCCTTCTAACAGCTTCGTCCTGTCTTTGTAAGAAGGATTCTTCCCATCATCAAAGTTACGACCGTTCCGATAGTAATGTACATATTTAGGGTCCAGGTCAGGTCTGGACCATGCTACTGTCAGCAACGTTGCATTGATGGAAGGTTCCAGGGAACACGGCAGGATGACATCATCACCCTCTACAGCAACGATGGGGTCAGATGAACCAATCAGCTGAGACTCTCCTGGAAGAACAGACACAAAGACAGAATCCATCTGGGACTACAGTGTTTCCTCTATGTTGATTTTGCGTGGCAGTCCGCCACGGTATCAGAAATTGTTTGAGTGCATGTCGGAGATTAGCACGGACACACGCTTCACACCGCAGTTGAGATTGCGTGTGTGCGTCCTTGAGAACTGTAAATTTGTACAGACCTGCCCCCACTGCTAAAAAAAAATCCTAAAGGAAACACTGGACTATCAAGATAAACAAACTAAACTTTTGTTTAGGGCCCCGCGATTGGCCAATCAATGGGCCCCATATACTACCCTGTACTTAGATATGCTAATCTGTTGGTCTGCAATCAAGTGCTGTCCAACCACCACTGAGCTTGTTCAAGAACTCACCCGCGAACGACTGGGTGCAGAGAACCATGAACAGCAACACACTGCTGCAGATACGGTGCATCTTCCAACCGCAACACATCAGGCCCTAAATTAAGAAAAATAACATTCATTATTAATCCTAAAAGACAAGATAATTGCATAGATTAATTGCAGAAACTCCCATAAATATTATTTAAAATATGCCTATGATAATCAAAGTCGTTGTCTGATACTTATTGAAGTATATTCAATATTCAATATCCAAACGAAACTGGCTAAACGAAAAAAACGAATTTGAAATGTATGTAGGGCCTATTCTTAATTCAACTATTCAGCAAGAAATGGTGGTTGATGCACATAATAATGGATAATATAATATCATACAATCAAGACCAGGTTTTAACGACGGTCGTACAATGTAAGGATGTATGCACTCGCAACATGACTTTTTAACGATGCCGGTATACGTCTGTCTCCCCAACAGCACGCGAGTCATCTTTAGACTCTAACCAATGTTCGACCTACTTGATTCAGGGCCATCTGAACGGTTATTACATGCACAGTAATTTAGCACTTAATGAAGGTGCATGGTTTCCCACAAAATAAGACATAGACGGCTAGACAATTAGAAGGCAAGGGAAAATGTGCTACAAGGGCTAGGCCAGATATATATATATTTTTTTATCATTAAACCATGGGCATTATTGTTGCAAAACACGTGCTATTTGCATGATTGAAAAAGTAATTAAAATCTGATGTGAACAATAAATAATACCATAATTTTGATTGAGAATTGCGCGAAAACGATTGACAAAAACGGTAGGCCTAAACGATAGCCCAATGCATGCATCACAGAGAGGATAAATCTACAGAATTATTTTTCATGACACAGAACAGCCTACATTCCATCTACACACGGTGCCCGATGCATAGCATAGTCCTTAAATTAAACATTCAGGTTAACGTGACAGCTCTGATTCTATTTTGTAGGCAATGGGCGCAAATAGGCGTTTCCCACAAAAGCCTAAATTAAAAAAGCCTAAATTATATAGGGATATATAGGCTACATTTAGGCTATAACTCTGAAAACAGGCTATTTCATGGTTCACGTGATATTCTGCTATAATTCATATTGTTAAACTAAAATTCTGAAAACAACCAAAATGGTGTTGCTGTCCAGATTACAGAATGTTGTTGCCTGTTCATCACATGCGGGATGCGAAAACAGTTAAAGTTAACTTTGTTAACTAATATCATTTTAGGTTATTAGAGCCACCATTTCCCACAGCTTTTGCACTAGGCTATATGCATGAAAGGTGTCAAAATGTGCGTCTCGTTCCCGATTTCATTGCCATTAACAATATTCAGATAGCCTATAGGCCTGTATGAATATTAAAGGTTTTGTGGAAAAATATGGTCCATCAAAATGAATGGAGTCATGTTGAGGATTAGGAAAGATTAGGAAAATGGTGGCCAAAAAAAATAAATCATTGGTGGCTAACAACATTTACCAGTCACATCGAATATAACATCTATATGTATTCAATTTGTACAATAATATAGGCTAAATTATCTCTCTTGTGTCCCGCAAAATCAGGTCTGCTGGAGCAATAGCCTATGTTTGCTAGCTAGGCACTGCTGGTCTAATGGGCAGATTTGTGAAATTTGTTTCTCGATGTTCGTTTCAAAAAAGGAAATTATTCGAAGGTATGTTAGGCCTACACGAATCGTAAAGATACTAGGCATGTTAACATGTTTATAACGAATCAATAAGCCTACTATTATTATTCCGATTTCGACAGTTACAGCCAGGCTAGGCTAGAATAAATAGAGCTAGGCTAACTGTAGTCCATTGAGTCTAATATGACTCGGCTTGTTTCGGTCATAAACATTATCCTAATTTATTGACTGGGTAAATAGTTAGAAATTATGACATTAAAGAACATGAACATTCAATCTTAGCAATTTTTATGAATCAATGTAGGAAACAACAACATGCACGTTATTGATATAAAGTTATAAACGTTAAACGAAAAGACTTACGTAGCTTTAAAGAGTTTGCAGCAAAAGATTCACTTTACGGATTTTCCAGTTTCCCGCCTGTGAAAACCATACAAGAAGTTCAGGGGCGTGTCAGGACGAAGCCGGAAAACCAATGAGCGAAGCAGGTTCAGGCATGGCACTCATGGCGGCAGCGCGCGTCATATTACCCATCGCCGTGTTCTTAGCCCATAGGTTTAGCTTGATAGGCGGCGCTATAAAGTCGTCACATGCACGCACACGCATCCTCCATTACCTTTCTGTTCTGCGCTGCTGCCACCTACCACCGTCCCCTTCTCCCCCATGTTGTATGTCTGTTCTCCTCGTGGGGGATTTAACTTGTTGCTCCCTGCCTCATGTCATGCATGCTGCAGTGAAGGCAGGGAGCGCTTCCCCATGTACATCCATTCTGCCAATGTTGAACCATTTCTCATGTGTATGAATAAATGGTGAAATCAAATCACGTGAGTGTCTTGACTGAAATGTCTCTTCGCTCAATTGGATAGACCTGATAAAAAACTTTTACAAACCCCGTAGGAAGGATGGCAAAAACATATTTTCCATCGACAAATGCCTTGATTGCGTTTCTCTGTTCCTCTTTCACAATTAATGCGCTGTCGATGTCTTCTAAAACAGAGTCGATGGCAGAATCATAACATCTCAGCTCTCCAAACACATTGCTTTCTGCACTACATTACTGCATCTTGTACATTTGTATTTTTTGTCATATTTGTATTTTTATATTGTAAATTAGGCAACTTATATTTTATTGTATATTTTATTTTAATTCTAATTCCACTTTAGTATAGATATATAGTATAGATATTTAGTATAGATAGTCCACATATTTAAATTTAAGGTTACTATATGTTTATTGTATGCACCTTCGTGCCAAAGCAAATTCCTTGTCTGTGCAAACTTTCATGGCCAATAAATCCCTTTCTGATTCTGATTCAGCGGTAGCCATGTTTGTTGAAAACAAATTCAACTCAAGCGCTATGTTGTGACGTGGTAAGTATATAAACATTCAGAAATTAAACATGAGCTAGAAATTTGTATACCGTTATTCAACACCATGCAGCCCCTTTCCTTTCGGTGAAAAGCCTACAGTTCGTATTCCAAAAATAGGGTTTGAAAGACTGCCAAAATATGTAATTGTAATCACATTGTCACATGTCCAGAGTTGACAATAACTTAAGCTCACTTGTCAGACACTTTAACTGGGAGAGATCAGTCCGCTCCATCCTCCACTTCTCCCACTCCACTTGGACCTCCATCCAGTTCCAGAATCTTTATGACAATTCTTATAAATACATAAGAATAAATCATAATTTGCCATAGGAAAATCCCATATGCAGGATGTTCGATTTAGATTAAGGATGTGACTATTTACTAATAACTACACATGTATTCATTATTCATACACGCAGGAGGAAAATGTTAATAGAAAAATAGTTTATGCATATTGAGATATAACATGCAGTGTTTCATTACCTACAACAGGTAAATAAAAACATGTAAACTTGAGTCTCGATACGTGGCTGAGAACCTGAGAACCTGCTCTGGGGCTGTGCTCCACCGGTTAAAACTAAGAACCAGTGTCACACTGCTGCAATGTCAACATCCCAACATCCCAGCCCAACATCCCTCTTCTCTTTTCTCTCTGTCTCTCCTTTTTCTATCTGTGGGTCAACATCAGCAAAGCTGTGATATGATGTGTCTCATAACCATCTTCATCAACTCCAGGATCTTCTCCAGGATATTTTGTTTGACCTGTGGGGAAACCTGTAGAAATATGGGGACGTGAAGGGAGTCTGTCGGCAATATGAAACTCAATATGACACACACACGCGCACACACACGCGCGCACGCGCGCACGCACACACACACACCTTCTTCAACAGACGCTGAACTTACATGTGAGGGAGGTGGGATATGTTGTACCTCAACGTCTGTAGGGACTGTGGAACACAGATCTACAAGGACAGAGGAGGTACAACAGTTACACACACACACACGCACACACACAAACAAATGTGGATGATGGATGGTTGACAGCCCAAATACTACAAACACAAACACAGTCAGCTACCAGCCAGCTAGCAGTCAGCTACCAGTCAGCTACCAGCCAGCTAGCAGTCAGCTACCAGTCAGCTAGCAGTCAGCTACCAGCCAGCTAGCAGTCAGCTACCAGTCAGCTAGCAGTCAGCTACCAGCCAGCTAGCAGTCAGCTACCAGTCAGCTACCAGCCAGCTAGCAGTCAGCTACCAGTCAGCTAGCAGTCAGCTACCAGCCAGCTAGCAGTCAGCTACCAGTCAGCTACCAGTCAGCTAGCAGTCAGCTAGCAGTCAGCTAGCAGTCAGCTACAAGTCAGCTACCAGTCAGCTAGCAGTCAGCTACCAGCCAGCTAGCAGTCAGCTAGCAGTCAGCTACCAGCCAGCTACCAGCCAGCTACCAGCCAGCTACCAGCCAGCTAGCAGTCAGCTACCAGCCAGCTAGCAGTCAGCTCCCACACTCCTCACACACACACTGAGGTACACACACACACTGAGGTACACACACACACTGAGGTACACACACACACACTGAGGTACACACACACACTGAGGTACACACACACACTGAGGTGCACACACACTTAGGTGCACACACACTGAGGTACACACACACACTGAGGTACACACACACACTGAGGTACACACACATTTAATCAAACAAGTATGTGACTGAGTCTTACCATTACTGTATTCAAATAGCGTTCGTTTCTTGTAAAAGAGGTAAGTAAGCAATCCTGTCAGTGCAAGCCCAGCCAAGACAACAGCACCGCCAATTAAAGTAGTATTCCTTAATGTGTCAGAGGAGAATCCTGCCATCTGGAATACATCTCCTAAAAGATCAAAGCGTACACACAAGACCATTTAAAAGGATTTTTTAAAAAACTAATTGAATATTTAGTGTTAAAAGAATGTTTAAATTCAGGAAGGAAAGTGCACAGTCAACCCCAGCAGATCCAGTGACATCATATTGCAGCTGTTTACAAAATAATGATTCAATTGCATGTGAATTACTGACTTAAATAAATGATCAAGAACCTCACCTGGAACGTGGATCTCTGTCTCCCTGATCTGGTTGAGTGTCTGCAGATGAACCCTGCAGGTGAACCTGTTGTTGTCTGTCTTCTGTACAGTCACTCTGCTTGTCACAGTGTAGCGTTGGTGAGGGCCGGGGTCAGGGTGTCTGTGTGTCTGTGTGACATCAGCAGGGAGGAGGCGTCCCTCACTGTCTCTCCACTCCAGCTCAGGTTCTGGGTACCAGCCTCCAGACTCACACTGGAGGACCACCCCTGTGCCGTGGGCTTCCATGATGGAGACCTCTGGTTCAGAGACCGCCACTATGAATAAAGACACCACATTTGCTCATGAGAGAATATTTTTTACCACCAAATAGACCACTGTAGAACTCAGTATGAATGTTTTCCTTACCAACACTGAGCTGGATGACAGTCGTCCTAACCTGCCCAACACGACAGGTGTATCTCCCTTCATCCTCCAGCTTCACTCTGCACAGTTTCAGGGAGACGATGCCCCTGACCAGTTCTCCTTCAAACAGCATTGTCCTGTCTCTGTAAGATGGATTCTTCCCATCATGTAAGTTACGACCATTCCGATAGAAATGTACATATTTAGGGTGCCGGTCAGGTCTGGACCATGCTACAGTCAGGTTCTCTGTATCGATGGGAGGTTCCAGGGAACATGGCAGGATGACATCATCACCAGCTACAGCAACGATGGGATCAGATGAACCAATCAGCTGAGACCCTCCTGAAATGATACAGAGACAGAATTGTGTCTGTTAAAGTTGTTTCAATCAAATCCTGACACAGTTAACATATAAACATCAAAAGTGTTTCAAAGTAGGTTGTCTTTTGTTGAGACGGCTTGATGGTAACTTAAAAAGTGTCTGAACCTTGACACACTGCAACAGCAGTACAAACGACAGGACACAGCTGCGATAGACAACAGTACTCACCTAGTACTCTTGGGCTATGTCTACTACCGCGCACTTGTGCACTTCGAGCACTTACTTTCAGTGCTTAGGGCGCTTACGCTGAGAAACCATCATAATTCAGTGCACTGAAAGTACCCGGATGATGCACTGCAAACGGTCAAAAAATGTCCGATGATGGACACTACTCGCCCTAAACGGGCGCCATCTTGGCTACGTAGCGGAAGAGGAGGAGTACAGTGACAGAAATACAAGCGGGTTTGTTTCGCGGGTTTAGTTTCTCGGGTGTCGCGAGCAGATTTGCGTGTGTCACTTCCCGCTAAATGGGTAAGTAAAGTGTTCCAGTTTAGACAGCGCTACTCAGCAACTGAGTGCACCGCAAATGTAAGTGCACTACACTACATTGCAGAGTACTTTGTTAAGTGCGCGGTAGTAGACACAGCCTTGTAGTACCCTCGAGTGTGCTACCAGTGACACTGTTCAACATGATGATGACCCTAACCCTAACCCTAAGCAGAGTATATCAGGTCTGCAACATTTATATGGAGCTAGAAAGCTGACAAAAGTATCTGAATTTGAATATGAAAGATCTGAAATATGTCGAATTTCATAAAACTGAAATATTTTACTGTTGAATATATAATATCTGAATTATTTGTATGCCGAATTTAACAAAACTGAATTATTTTGGTACAGAAATTCAGAATTCAGATTGCGGAAATTCAGATTGCGGAAATTCAGATGGTGGAAATTCAGATGGCGGAAATTCAGATGGTGGAAATTCAGATGGTGGAAATTCAGATGGTGGAAATTCAGATGGCGGAAATTCAGACTGCGGAAATTCAGATTTTGTCTGAACTAGGCCAAAGGTGAAACAGCTTGCTTTACAGGGAAAAGTAGACGATTTCAGAACGACCGAACTTTACCTAAGAACAAACTGAGTTTCTAGTTGGAAGAAGACCCAGATAGCACACAGCTCTACGTAGAATATACTATGGATGTAGTATGGAGATCGTTGGTATTTGATCGAAACTGACTTCCAGATGATGTGTGGACGATTAATCAAAGCTACACCACCAGGCCACACTACAGATATGCTGTTAACCAGATATATAACGCCTTTATATCTATGCTGTTAACTAGCCTGCTATGTCCGATCTCTCAGACAGCAACTATTTCACTATCTATAACCGATCTGAAATGTCACTTAGCAAATGAACATATATAGGCTGAACATTGACTTTGATATGAATATAAGGAGACAATGAAAAACAATATGCTTGACCACCCAAAATTGGCTATTAGCAATAGTAGCTAGCTAGCGTTACTTGATTCAACCTGGATTTTCTGTTTGGGTATTATAATGAAGAGACACAATTCAAGTTCATGATTTTATATCAGGCTGGATGTTGATGCCATCAAGCTCTTAAAAGAACTCCAACACAGAAAAGAGAACAACGGAACAGAAACATAAATATATAGGCTACAGCTTTGCCAGTTGTTCCGCGTCTTCCATCGGTCTCCGCCGCCCTCCGACTCCGTCTCGACTGACTTGGTTACAGTAACTGCCGATTTTGGCAGAGGAATTTTTACAAGTTTCATAAGCACTATACCTCGATTGGGCTCCATACTTTTCCTCCAACGAGCAACTCTTAGCTTTTGTTCTGAGGTCAAATTTGGTCGTTCTGAAATTGTCTACTTTTCCCTGTGAAAGCAAGCTGTTTCACCTTTGGCCTAGTTCAGACAAAAATCTGAATTTGCGCAGTCTGAATTTCCGCCATCTGAATTTCCGCCATCTGAATTTCCGCAATCTGAATTCTGAATTTCTGGACCAAAATAATTCCGTTTTGTTAAATTCGGCAAACAAATAATTCAGATATTATATATTCAACAGTAAAATATTTCAGTTTTATGAAATTCAACATACAATTATTTCAGATCTTTCATATTCAAATTCAGATACTTTTGTCAGCTTTCTAGCTCCATACATTTAAACCCTCATCTACAGTATGTTCTGTTAAGTAAACTCTATATTTTATTTTCAGCAACATGTGTTTTGTCAACACAGGTGTGTTCTGCATCTTGATGGTAAACAGACTCACCAGCAGGAGTGCATCCAGGGAGGAAGAGCTCCACGAGACCCAGGAGTAGAACCAGCATCACTCTGGAGAAAGACTGTTCATATTATTAACCCGTTAAGGAGTAGCGTCACAAATATGTGATTCGAACATTCCAACTGATTATTTTCCGATAGACAAAAACTATGCGACAAACGCCCAAAGAATTTATATCCTTTGCCTAAACTGCAGCCAGCCACCAGAGGGCAATCGAGATGCTTTGGCTTCACTTTTGAGGCGCTGTTACTGTGTTCATTATTGTTTTACAGTCATTGCTACTACGCGAGGTGTGTAGGTAGACAGACAAGTAACCCGTCCGATTGTTGCATTCGATCCGAATGTCGTCCAATGAAATAGTTCGGTCCGAATTTTACGATTGCTCTTGTTTATTACAGTTCTACGATTTTAACTGTAAAACCTGTTTTCTATCAGCGTGTGAAGTTTATTTCAGCAAATATGACAAATGGCATATTAACTTTAGCCTACCGATCCTGCCTTAACTGGAAAATGAACGACTCATTCGTGTTCGCTTATTGGGTGTGCCCGACATCGTCGGCACATCCTTTGTTATCTCACATATATATTTATTATTATTATTGTTTATTTTCCCACCCCTAAAACTCGGTCAATATTTGGACTACATAGATAACGACCCGGTCAAACGTTCCGTCTTGGTAGCGATTGAGTTGCGTGTATCAGAATTTACGTTCCGATGCGTGGTTTAAGCTTAAAGTACATTTTTGTAAAGTGAAGCTAATGTGGCTAACTTGCTAGCCACAGTCATTGAAGTTCCTAACGTCACTAACGTCACGAAAACACGCGTGACTGCCAGGCTGTAGAAGAACATTCGTTTAGCAGCTCGTTAACTTCTGGGAGATAGCTAGGCTAACTTGAAATGCCAGAAGCAAAGAAGCCAAGGTGATAACAATTTACTCATTTAACATTGTCATACAAAACAACATTCTGAAATGTTATGTACAATATCATATATGCTGATATTATTAAGTACATATATTTTCGGAAACAGTAGTCTGTAGTTAGCATCATGACATTACCCTCTGTTACCCGGGCGACATGCGACACATACGACACCGGTCTGTGATACATCTGTTTTCAATTGTTAAAATAACCATTCCTCACAAATAAATGTGTGTTTTGGAATTTATTAGACATGACATTGCAAGTCAACGATTTGTAATGCCACAAGCGAAGAGGCTATGGTGATAGCTAACTATTTACTCATTTAACATTGTGATATGAAACACAATTTTGAAATGTAGTCAGCTAAAATATGATAGCTCTATACTGTAGCTACGCTGATATTAGAGCTAAGCTAGTATAGATCTACTTTCGTAAACAGTAGTCTGCTATTTCAGAGAGAAGTTAGCTCTAGCTGCTACACCGGCACATCTCTACTACTGTATCTGTTACCAAAAGTGTTAAACCTAGCTAGCTACAGCTAATTTGCTACCTTGTAGTCTTCCGTTCCAGACAGTTTCTGGGAGGTAGGCCTACTGTACAAATCGTCCACCAGCTCGTCCAGCCACCAGCTAGTGCCGTAGTGGCTATAGCCAGTTAGCTAACAAACATCTAGCTAGTCTAGTCAGCTTTGTTGTCTTTGCGCTGTTGGTCAGCTAGACTACAATACAAAGTGATTCTTCATTGCCACAGCCTAAACATCGAATTCAACCAACGCAATCGCTAGCTACCAAGACGAACACCGTAGTAAACAATTTACCGGGACAGCTTCTCCACAAAGGGCTATATCGCATTTTGCGTTGTTACTGACAATGATCGCTATTGAGCTTTTTATGCATGAGCGATTTTCCACTAAATAAATGTCAAACTTATTTAGGTTTTTGGGGGCATATATTTGTTAGCAGACATAGAGCTACTGTTTGAATCGCGATTCCATCTGAAATATTGCCAGTGATAACGTTGTTACAGTAGCTTCTTTCCAAGGGTGTTCTTAAAGAATTATGCAATAGCCTATGAGTACTGTAGGCTAAATGCTTGAAAATATCACTAGAAGGGAAAAACTTAAAGGGACGGACCCACCTGCAACCGATGCAAACAGGCACACCCTCACAATTTCCCCAGAAATTGCATGCTCTCTAGTTGCATATGCAAGAGAGAGACGGAAAGATTGGGCTCCAGTGTTACTCCACAAACAAAACAAAAACGAAACAAACAAACGAACTAAAAACAGTTATAGAGCTAGAGCTAGCCTACTTAAATGTGTGTTTGAGCTCCTAACTGAGGAAAAGATTTTACGGCCCTATTGTGTGTTTGTTACTAGGCTACGGGTTGAAATTTCGGGTTGAGACTGACGAAATACAAAGTCATGGCTACCAGGTAGCCTACACAGACCATCAAGGAAGAGTTTCGGTTACAAAAAATAAGTTAAATCTACATATTGGCCTAGGCCTATTATACATCAGGTGGTATATATTCGGTACAACACATCAGTTTATAGGCCTACATACTTTTAAGAAGCTATTTCGCAAATACAATAAGACTATACAATCTACGTGGATAAGAAATACTTACGGGTTCAGTTGGATTTGAAACTTCGGTTGTTACAAAAGATGGCTGGCTACACCTTGATTATAACTTCTCTGGCTGCACCCAACAAGCGCTGAACAAGGAAATGACAAACTGTCATGTCGTGTCACGTTGGGTGTACACGAGAGTAGTTAAAACATTTATCCAACAGATAAAATGACTGGTGGATTAATATTTTCCTTGTTTTCTGCTATTCCCACGTTTCATTGGTTCATTCCAACAAATAATACAATCATGCCTCTTCCTATCACCACATGCATGCAGTCATACGTACATTCCATGGAACATTACAGTTTTTTTTCAGATGCTTAACCTTTGTGCTGCCTTTGGGTCACAATGACCCGAAGGTTCACAACGACCCATCGATGTGCTGCAAGAACTTTACCCAATACAAAATCAAATACATAACATTTTCTTTTAACCTTCGCACTGTGTGAGACAGCCCGGCGGTTAAAAGAAAATGCTTCACTTTATTTTTGCATGAGGTGAAGTTGTCGCAACACGCGGTGGGGTCACAATGAACCGAAGATAATATTAACAGACATATTTTTAACTTCTATTTTTTTCAAAACTTAATACACAAATCCAAGAATTGTACACACAAAATTCAACATGCCTAGCTCTTCTTTCATGACACACACAGTTACACACCTCAAGAAGTGCTCAAGTTCCTCCGACGCACGTCAGGGCGTTTTCTTTCTCTCATGAAACGAAACCTAAAACTGATCTTTATGAATCCTGTGTGTTTTGTAAAGTGGATTTTTCTTTTAACCCGCCGGGCTGTCTCACACCCACCACAGTGCGAAGGTTAAAAGAAAATGTTATGTATTTGATTTTGTATTGGGTAAAGTTCTTGCAGCACATCGATGGGTCGTTGTGAACCTTCGGGTCATTGTGACCCAAAGGCAGCACAAAGGTTAAGCATTTGAAAAAAACTGTAATGTTCCATGTAGCCTACGTATGACTGCATGCATGTGGTGATAGGAAGAGGCATGATTGTATTATTTGTTGGAATGAACTACTGAATAATTGTAGATTTTGTATTTATTTATGTAGCTACAGTATAGGATGTTGAAATATTTTCGATTGATAGGCAGTATGGGCTATTTAATCAATACGTTAAGTGGAATTAAAATGATCGCAGGGAATAGAGATGTTTTTTTATAATGACAACAAATAAATAAACAAGAGTCATCTAGGAACCACGACCAGATATCGCCACGATTGTTTCACGATGCTCATCTTTAGTCTGGGACAGCCCGAGATCGTACAGTATACCGGGCATTAAGCTTTTAACAATCACAGATCTTATTTCAGGCATCTAACCTAAATCCCATAACCCATTGACGCCATAAATGCTAACCAATTTCCGGGTTTTTTGTTACAAACTGCGAATACCATCAGGCATTTATTGATAAATACCGCCCTCTAGTGGACCTTATAGAATATTGCGCTCCCGTGAACTGTACTAACTCAAAAAGCATAATCAAACATTAGGTTTGGCTGTTTCAACATTATGCATTCACCTTCTTATATGTTGTATTTGTATCGTACATTTATTGTAAGTAAAACATAAATAAATAAATGATGAAATGTAAATACAGTGGTTTGAAACGTGCGAATAAAATGCCCCCAATTGTACCGATAAAACAGGAAGTGGAGGAGTGTATCTCTCTGAGCATCAGGAAGTGGAGGAGTGTATCTCTCTGTAAGCATCAGACCTCTGACAGTCAGCCAGCAGTCAGCCAGGATGGAGCCCACACCACTCTACATGCTCTGTAAGTACTGTGTGTGTCTGTGTGACAGTGTGACAGTGTGTGGTGTGTGTGTGTGTCTGTGTGACAGTGTGTGTGTGTCTGTGTGTCTGTGTGTCTGTGTGACAGTGTGTGTGTGTCTGTGTGTGTGACAGTGTGTGTGTGTCTGTGTTACAGTGTGTGTGTGACAGTGTGTGTGTGGTGTTACAGTGGTGTGTGTGTGTGTGTGTCTGTGTAACAGAGTATGTGTGTCTGTGTGTCTGTGTTACAGTGTGTGTGTGTGTGTGTTACAGTGTGTGTGTGTGTGTGTGTGTCTGTGTAACAGAGTGTGTGTGTCTGTCTGTGTAACAGTATGTTTACAGGTTGTAGGTCTTTGTGTTTGTGTGTTTAGGAGAGACATTTCACTTTAATTCTGTATAAGCTGTGCAGTTCACAGCCCTGCATCTCTTCTCTCCTCAGTTCTGTCCAGTTTCTCTCTGTTTGTCCAACATCTCAGGGTAAGAGCTGTGAGTCATGTACGCTGCTAGAGTTAGTATATACTCTGGTTAGGGTTAGTAGTGTTCCTATACAGCAGGGTTAGTATACTAGCTCTACTGGACACCAGTGTATACTTAAACTATCAACAACTTTGTTGCTGCGCTGTGTAAATCAGTTTTTTATTATCGGTTAAACATAATTATGATTATGCTTTGTATATTTTGGATATGCTTATATGCCATTTTACACATGTAAGCATAGGCCCATGCAGGGGTTACAGGTTACTTGTCGTAGCAGTGCAGTAGAATGCATTTCCTTGTATCTCCACTAATTACCACAACTGTCTTTATATTGTAAACTGACTTGATCTGTTGTGAATGAGGAAAACAGAAGGAGCGAAAAAAGCAGAAAGGAGAGAGAGCGAGAGAAGAGAGAGAGAGCAGAGAGGAGATCAGAGATGAGCAGAGCGAGAACAAAAGAGAGAGAGAGCAGAGAGAGGAGAGATCGAGAAAACAGAAGATAGAAGGAGAGAGAGAGAAAAAAGAAGAGAGAGAGATAGAGAGAGACAAACGAGCGCTATACATGATCTCGAGATAGAGAGATCACTAGAGAGAGCTAGACGACACACGATGATATCCGCCTCTATGCGAGATGCAGACCGACTAGTCTCAGCCTTACCCATATCTCTCCCAACTCTTCTCCCATCTACTAGTCTCTCCTCTCTCTCATCTCTCTATCTCTCTCTCTCTCTCCCCTACTCTCTCCCATCTCTTCCTCCAGCATCTCTGACTGTTTCTCCCAGCAGATCTCGTTCTTTGAGTAGAGTCTGT
>CAEFZP010000734.1:0-44078 GCA_903064625.1 Mallotus villosus
CCTCCCGCTCCTCCCCCCTCCCTGCTCGCAATCCATTAGCACGCCAGGCGACCCAGGAAGTGTTCATAAGGAGCTCATTAATGGTATTACCTGTATCCTCCGAGGGTCACAGGGTGCCAAGAGACCAAACCATCCCATTACATTACCCCAGAGGCGAAGAAGATCCCACCCCCGGACACCACAGACACACACACACACACACACACAACCACACAACACACACACAAACACAAAGCACACACACAAACCACACACACACACACACAAGCACACACACACACACAGCACACACCAACACCACAACACCACACACACAACACAAGGACACACACACCACACACACAACATCACACACACACACACACACACACACACACACACACAACACACCACAGCACACACACACACACAACCACACAAACACACACACACACACACACATCACCACACACACACACACACACCACACACACACACACACACCACAAACCACCACACCACACACACAGGTACCCTGACACACACAGCACACAGTGTACCCTGACACACACACCACACACACCACATGTACCCTGACCACACACACACACACACACAAACACACACCACATGTACCTGACAAACACACACACCACACACACACGTGACCCTGACACACACACACACACACACACGTACCGCTGACACACACACACAAACACACAACACACCACACACACCACACACATGTACCATGACACACACAAACAACACACACACACAACACACCACAACCACACCACACCAAACCCATGTACCATGACTACACACACAAACACACACACACCAACACACCACATGGACCTGACACACACACACACACAACACACACGTACCGGACACACACACCACACACAACACGTACCCTGACACACACCACACACACACACACATGTACCCTGACACACCACACACACCACCACATTACCCTGACACCACACACACACACACACACGTACCTGAGACACACACCACACGACCCTGACACACACACACACGTACCCTGACAACCAACACACCACACCCCACACGTACCCTGAGACACAACACACACCACACACCACACGTACCCTGAGACCACACACACACACACCACACGTACCTGCACACACCACACACACCACACGTGTACCCTGACACACACACACACACACACACACCACATGTTACCATGACACAACACACACCACACGTACCCTGAGACACACACACACCACACGTACCCTGAGACACACACACACACACACCACATGTACCTGGACACACACACACACACACCACACGTACCGAGACACACACACACACACACACCACACGTTACCTGACACACACACACCACATGTACCCTGACACACACACACACACACCAACGTACCCTGAGGACACACACAACACGTACCCGACACACACACCACACGTACCCTGAGACACACACACACACTAACACACCACACGTACCTGACACACACACCACACGTTACCTGAGGGACACACACACACTTACACACCACACGTACCCTTACACACAACACAACTTACACACCACACGTACCTGAGACACACCACACACACACACCACACGTACCCTGAGACACACACACACACACACACCACACGTACCTGAGACACACACCACAAGTACCCTGACACACACACCACACGTACCCTGAGAACACACACACTTACACACCACACGTACCCTTACACAACACAAACACCACAGTACCCTGACACACACCACACACACACCAACACGTACCCTGACACACACACACACACCACATGTACCCTGACACACACACACACACCACATGTACTCTGACACACACACACCGCACGTACCCTGAGACACACACACACACACACACACACCACACGTACCCTGACACACACACACACGTACCCTGAGACACACCACACACTTACCACACCACAGCGTACCCTTACCACACACACACACACACACCACACGTACCCTGACACACACACACCACACACCACACTGTACCCTGACACACCACACCACACCACACGTACCCTGACACACACAACACACACCACACGTACCCTGACACACACACACACACACCCACACGTTACCCTTACACACACGCACACGAAGTCTTCGGCTAATTAAAAATGTTAAAAAAGTTAAAGGGAAGAATGCTGTAAGAAATAATGAAATCTTTGGTTTTCGCAAAATTCCACTTCCACATACTGCCACACAAATACAGAGGACACAAATAAATGTATGCGACAATATCTAATAAATAAGATTAGCATGGGGTTGCCAAAACATTCTCCACCACTGCTGCATATCACCTGCTAACACACCAATATATGCCGTCCAAATAGCTCGTATTCGTACGCTTGTACTGCCAAGATGAATATGTTAAGCACGTTCAGAAATATGAACACGAGGGTGGTGTGTGTGTGTGTGTGTGTGTGTGTGTGTGTGTGAGGAAGGGAATCTGTACGGGAGGGAGCGGGGAGAACTGGGACGTGTTATCACCAGCCAACACCGCTGACAGCTCTGCTCTGAGACGACGCCTGTGTGTGTGGAGTATCTGTATATCTGTGTGTGGTGGTGTGTATATTGTGTGTGTGTGTGTGTGTAGGGTCTGTATATGTGTGTGTGTGTGGGTGTGTGTGTGTGTGTGTGTGTAGCGTGAGTAGACACCCTAGCTCCTCAGAGAGGAGTGTAAAGACACACTCCAGTGGTGATGCAGTCTCTAACACACACACACCACACTCACAGAACACACACACACTCACCAGAACACACACCACACACACACCGAATCAGAATGGTTTTAATCGCCATGAAAGTTTGCACAGACAAGCAATTACTTTGGCAGGAAGGTGCATACACTCAACATGAAGGAATCTCAAATCTTAAATAGGTGGTCTAACGGTACAAAGTCTAACTCACACACTCACAGACCATACCACTCTCACACACACACAGAACACACACCCACACACACAGAACACACACACTCACAGGCAGCTACAAACAGCTCCTTTCTAAGGCTCCATTAACCTTCCGGTTGCATGCCAACCTTGTCTCATCATCAGAGATCATCCGTTGGCCTTTTACCTGAACCACTGAAGTTCTCAACACATCTGATTAGAGAGTTAGTTATGAGTCTACAAGTCCTCTAGAACCAGGGGTGTCAAGCTCCGGTCCTCGAGGGCCGCTGTCCTGCACGTTTAGATGTTCCCTGCTCCACACACACCTGATTCAATTAAAAGGGTTGTTAAATATAACGACCATTCATTTGAATCAGGTGTGTTGGAGCAGGGGAAAACATCTAAAAACATGTAGGACAGCGGCCCTCGAGGGCCGGAGTTTGACACCCGTGCTCTAGACTGTCTCCCTCACGATTCACACTCCTCTACGATCCCGAGGTCTCATACAAGTCCTTTAGTCTAGACTGTCTCCCTCACGATCACACTCCTCTACGATCCCGAGGCACATACAAGTCCTCTATAGTCTAGACTGTCTCTCCCTCACGATCACACTCCTCTACGATCCCGAGGGCACATACAAGTCCTTCTGCTCTAGGACTGTCTCCCTCACGATCACCACTCCTCTACGATCCCGAGGCACATACAAGGTCCTCTATAGTCTAGACTGTCTCCCTTCACGATCACACTCCTCTACGATCCGAGGCACTACAAGTCCTCTCGTCTGACTGTTCCCTCACGATCACACTCCTCTACGATCCCGAGGCACATACAAGTCCTCTATGTCTAGACTGTCTCCCTCACGATCACACTCCCTCTACGATTCCCCGAGGCACATACAAGTCCTCTATAGTCTAGACTGTCTCCCTCACGATCACACTCCTCTACGATCCCGAGGCACATACAAGTCCTCTAGAGGTCTAGACTGTCTCCCTCACGATCACACTCCCTATACGATCCCGAGCACATACAAGTCCTCTCGTCTAGACTGTCTCCCTCACGATCACACCCTCTACGATCCCGAGCAACATACAAGTCCTCTATGAGTCTAGACTGTCTCCCTCACGATCACACTCCTCTGACGATCCCGAGGCACATACAAGTCCCTATAGTCTAGACTGTCTCCTCACGATTCACACTCCTCTACGATCCCGAGGCACATACAAGTCCCTCTATTAGTCTAGACTGTCTCCCTCACGATCACACTCCTCTACGATCCCGAGGCACACTACAAGTCCTCTAGAGTCTCGACTGTCTCCCTCACGACACACTCCTCACGATCCGAGGCATCATACCAAGTCTCTCTCTATTAGTCTAGACTGTCTCCCTCCACGATGCACACGCCTCTACGATCCCGAGGCCACATACAAGTCCTCTATAGTCTAGACTGTCTCCCTCACGATCACACTCTCTACGATCCCGAGGCAATACAAGTCCTCTATAGTCTAGACTGTCTCCCTCACGATCACCCCCTCTACGATCCCGAGGCACATACAAGTCCTCAGTCTAGACTGTCTCCCTCACGATCACACTCCTCTACGATCCCGAGGCACATACAAGTCCTCTCGTCTAGACTGTCTCCCTCACGATCACACTCTCTACGATCCGAGGCACATACAAGTCCTGTCTAGACTGTCCCTCAGGATTCACATCCTCTACGATCCCGAGGCACATACAAGTCCTGTAGTCTAGACTGTCCTCCCTCACGATCACACTCTCTACGATCCCGAGGGGCATGCCATACAAGTCCTCTCTAGTCTAGACTGTCTCCCTCACGATCACACTCCTCTACGATCCCGAGGCACATACAAGTCCTCTAGTCTAACACCGTCTCCCTTCAGATCACCACTGCATGTGGACAGATTCTACATGGTGTCTGGGAGACGAGATCAGGTACATCATACGTCAGCGTGCGTCGGAGCGACAGTCACTCACAGTGAGATGGAGTGTGGTTGGGCAGGAGCTACATATCTATCACCCCCTCTCCACACATCGTTCTTGAGTGTAGCGTGCCAGCGAAGACGAGTGTGAGACCGTTTGTTGGTCGGTGAGTGAGCGGGCGGTGGGTGTCAAAGAGCGCTGTGACCTTTTCGTGTCATAAATCCACAAGCCCCTGTCTCCTGCCAGGGTTGAGGGGCAAACATTTGTCACCAGCACAGAGAGGCACACACGCGCGCGCGCGAGCAACACACACACCACTCGCCCAACACACACGCCCTCACACACAACGCCCTCCGCACACACGACACCACACCACCACCAGCACACACACACACACACACACACACGACGCCCGGCCCCACAGACCCACACCACACCCACACACCACAATCGCCCCACCACTACACAGCCGCCCACACACACACACACAACACACACACACTCTCATCCACAGACACACACACACTACACACTCCCACACACACTCCCTCACCAACACACACACACACACACTCCCTCCCCACAACACACACACCCCACCACACTCCACAACACCACACACACCGGACAAGGGATTTGGTGGGGCGGATCAAAGTGTGCCATCACAGCCCCTCTCTCATGTAATCAATAGACCAGGCAGTAAGTAGAAAAGGCAGAAGAAGAAAAACAGAGGTTAGCGGAGGCATGGCTAGACCGACACATGCCACAATGATGGGGGAAGGATCATACAGGCGCCAGTCATGAAACACGAACACAAGCAACACACACAAAACACAAACACACACGCAAACACACACAACAAAACACAAGCACAAACACGCACACAACACACACACACAAACCACACACACGCACAAAACCCAAACACACCACCACACACACAAGCCAAACCACCACAACCAACACCACACGCACATTCCCGGTGTGTGAAGAATACAGGTTTAGGATATAACACGTGAGCATCCCAGAAACAATGACACCAGGATGATCTCGCTTAGCGGGTTTAGGAGCCCCTGAAAACACTGAGAGGAATCAAAGAGGGACTGACGATGAAAGGTGATAAACAAAGGACCCCACCCCCCCCCCCCCCCCCAACCACCACTCCAGCTCACAGCGCCACCTTCCTGATCACACGCGCCCACCTCCGTGCTCCACAGCTCCTGCTCCACAGCTCCTCCCGGCTACCACAGCTCCATATCCATCACAGGCTCTGCTCCACAGCTCCTGCCCCACAGCCCCTCCCCGTGCAGGCAAGCAGGGCCGCTGTTGCAGTCCTCTTCAGCACCAGGATGCAGAGTGAGACACCTGGGGCGGGTAAGTACAGCTGTGCCACCCGCCCACAGTCCTCTACTGAGCTGTTACAGTCCCTCCACTCTGAAAAGCCCAGTTACATAAACCTACACTTCCGCTTTTTTTTGAAGGCCAGGGAAACGTAATATACGCTTGAGGTCAAGTAGTTGACTACTAACTTCCCCTCTCTCCACAAAGCGACACACACACACAACTCACACACACCCACAACCTCATCCCCCCACCCCCCCACAACAACACACACGACAAAACAAGCCAAGCTGGTCCTTACATTTGGAAGAAGAAAGACCACCACTCCATAACCGAGGTGACCTGCTCCCATTCAGCTCTCTATAAAGACACTCTGGCAGACGGCAATGTTACCAGAGTGTGGAAGGAGGGGGGAAGGAGAGAAAGAGGAGAGAAAGAGAGCAATGAAAGAGAGAACAGAAAGAGAGACAAGAGAGGAGAGAAAGAAAGAGACCAGAAAAGAGAGTCCGCGCTGAAGAGAAATAGAACCAAAAACACTCTCTCCCACTCTCTCCCCCTCTCTCATGGTGCAGCTGCAAGGGGGTTGACAGGAAAAGCAAGACATCTCGTGCAAAAAGTATGGAGGACAAAGAACAGCACTTATATAGACCCCAGCGAGAGAGAGGAAAGAGAGAGAGAGAGACGAGAAGAAACAGGAGAGGAGACACAAAAAGAGAGAGAGGAGACAAAAAAGAGAGAAAAAGAGACGAGAAGGAGAAAAGAAGAAGGAGAAAAAAAAGAGGAGACAGAGAGACAAAAAGAGAGAGAGAGAGAAAAAGAGGAGAGGAGAGAGAGAGGCAAGCAAAAGACGAAGAGCGAGAAAAAAGAGAGAGAGAGCGAGAAGAGAGAAGAAGAGAGAGAAAAGAGATAACAAAAACAGAGAGAGAGAAAAAAAGAGCGCGACAGAATAAAAAGAAGGAGAGAGAAGAGATAGAGAAAAAGAGAGACAGGAAGAGAAAGAGAGAAAAAACAAAGAGAGAGAGAGAAAAAAGAGAGGAGACGAAGAGAAAGAGAGGAAGAAAACAGAGAGAGAAAAGAGAAAGAGAAAAGAGAGCAGAGAGAATAGAGAGAGAGAGAAGAAGAGAAGAAAGAAGAGAGAGAAAAGAGAGAAAAAGACAGAGAGAGAACACAGAGAGAGCGAGAAAAAGAGAGAGAAGAGAAAAAAAGAGAGAGAGAAAAAGAGAGAGAGAGGAGCGACGAGCGAAAAGAGGAGAGAGAGAAGAGCTAGCACCCTCTCTTCTCTCTCATCTCTCTCTCTCCCCTCTCTACTCCCCCTGACTGGGACGCTGAAAGCCTGTACAAATCTCTCCTCAGACCAAATGTCGTTTTTTAGTGCTGCCAAGGCTGGCATTTAACATGCAACTAGAGCTTTGATAAATACTCAGAGATAAGATATTGTCTGAATAGGGCTGAACACTGCTACTTCACAAGGCCTGACTGATAGCATGCTGGTCACTCAAACTGGACAAACAGCTATATGCAGTGATCAATGATAACCAATTGGAACCCTTTTGAAATAGTGCCATTCGACACGTGCTCAATACAAACGAGGTCACCGGGGGGGTTGTAAGCCCCCGTCATGTAATGACATCTGGATATGTGTTCGCGGTAGCTACGTGTGTTCGGGTAGGGCCAGCGTTCACCTGGCTAGACCTGGACCGTCCTCGACCAGGTGAGCAACACGCTGTAAAGTCTAGTATAAGGAGCAGTAACAGACTGCTGAGATAGCAAAACTGACAAACTCTTCACCAAAGTCAATAATTGATCACTTTTCTCAGTGGTTTTGAACATTTACGGGGTTGGTTTCAGCGAAGAAGAATGCGGAGACACGCAGGTGGACCACACACACACACACACACACACACACACAATGACTCACCTGTGACATCTGCGGTCTGAAGTTGATCTCTTTTAGGTCCACGGATCCAGGAGAGAGATTGTGCAACATCTGGCACAACAGAACGCCGTCTCGTAGCGCCTGAGCCAAGTCGAACACGGCGGCAGAAGGCCACACAACCCGGTGGTTCGGGGGCAATACCTTGCAGTCTATCAACCACCGACCGCATTGTCTCCACTCCTCCATAGCGGGTTGTGGGGATTGAGCGCGTTCGGCACTCAAATTCGACAAACGTCTCCGGGGGGGTAATTCCGCGGTTTCCAGCGCGCAGCGGAAGCAATCCCTTCACCAGTTATAAGGTTTAAAAAAAAATCTCGATCTCACAGACACCGTGGAAAAGGTTTCCCCGGTAGTTGCAGCAGCACGGATAACTTCTTCACGATTGCGTTACATTTAGAATCCCACGTCACGTGTGCTGTCGTTTTGGTAGGCGAAAGGGGTTTTCTTTCCAAACCCAAAATATGTCCACCTCGTATCGCAGTGGAACAAGGATTGACAGTTGGCAAACTGCAAATCGCCTATAATCCAGTAAATTGTCGACTTCTAAGTAAACAGGCTATATGAGCTACTGGAACTGCAATTTCCTTTTCTTCATTCTCAAAAGTTTTTTGCATATCCAAAGTGCTTTGTATTCATGACATAATCTATAGAGTAGATAAACATTTAAATCTTTAGATGTTGGGTGTAGAGTTCCCAACGGCTCTTCTCACGTGCATATTGTATCAGCAGCGACCTTTAGATGTATAATTATCTGAAAAAGATCACCAACGTTTTTCTCAGAGAACTTAAGACTGGTCTACGGTTGTGTCTGATTCTCTCATTCACAGAGCGACGTCGCGTTGCATTTGCAGTCTATAGGATACCGTTGATACTTCGTTAGTTGCCTTGAGGGCAATTATGTATCACCACAATAAGCAGTTGTTAGGCTATAAAGATAGGCTACGTAGTACGTCATCTGAATACACGTTTTACAAATCCTGGCACAAGCTCCTCGATCTCCTCACAGCCTTCGAAACATCTCTCCGTGGAAACTCAAACAGAAACATGACCAGGGAAAAGATTTCCTTCCCGACGATCTCGCCAAACGCTTCTCGGAATAGTAACTGCTGTAAAGGGGTATTTTGACACAGTCCGCACGATGTTTTTTGCTTGATTTTCTTATTCCCTCGCCCCTAATCCTTCCTTTCCTCCTCGTCCGCTGTTAGTGATGTTTTGCAGTCCAACTCCCTGCCGCGCGACATCCGAGGGCTTGAGGAAGAGCGTGAACGCGCGCTTGCCTGGTGGTATAGTGGGCGGCGATATAACCTATACTGTATAGCTGTCTCGTATGGATAGCCCCCTATTATAATAGCACACTAATTCCCAACTCGAAACTTTGTGCAATTAGGCTACAACTTTTAACAACTTGCAGTCATTGACACTAGGTGGTATTGAGCTGCAATTGATTATAGATTATGCATTATGATTTCATTACATTGGAAAAATTTGATGTCTTGCGCCATCTGACGCATGAAGCACACATTACATCGCATTGGCCTCGCGCACGGGCATGGCTTGCCAGTAATTGCACCTGGAAAAAGGTGTAGCCAATCAAGGGCGAAACGTGACAGTAAACCGCATGAACACATCAGCGTTTGTAAACGACTGACAATTTGAGAATATCAATAGGATACCTCAAATGATTTATAGAGAAAAACACACTGGACCTAGTTCCATTGACTCCCATCGTTCCTTTTCGTAAAGGCAATCTCGCGAGTTCTACAAGGTCAAACATCAGGGCTATGTCCATTTACAACCGCACGTGCAGTGTTTCTCTTGCGTATTGCCTCGGTCCTGGAGGGTGACGTATGGTCGCGAGGGGGAGGTATGACTAGTTGTCACTAAAGTCCCGTAGTTGATCCATCATGGCCCGGGGCTGCAGTGGTGAGGCCCACATCCCAGCTGCAAAGGCGGGTCACGGCTCACAGTAACAGCCTTAACCCGGTCACAACTCGGTCCAGGGCGGACAGTGATTAACCGCCCTATATAAAATCCCTCTGAAACATGAGACTGAACTATGCACCATTTGATCAATGTTTTGACTTTATATCAGTGTATATGTCTTCGCGGAACAATATAAAGTGATAAGTGTCTGGATTGTAATCCACCCAATCAACATTATTTAAAGTATGTGGGTTTTAATGTGGTGGCGTCTACATAATCTTCAGATTTCAGACGCCCCAAAATACAGCGAGGCCTTGTTGCCACCTATGGGTTGATCACTGAACTGCAAGCAGCAACTGAAAGTGTTTTTCCCTGGCAACGACTCTCTTTCAGACCGCTTCTACGGGTCCATAGATACAAGCTACGAAATAGCCCATCTGTAATAGTTATAGGCTAACAGAGAGGGTGTACAGAACCAGTTGTTAAATGCTGTATGAAATGATTGTAGCGGTTGTTGGATATCACAGCTGTCCCTCGTGATCTGTGTTGGCCTCCCGCCCGTTGATGGCTGCCATATGCTGTTCGAGGTCAATACAGCCGAGTCCAGCTGCAGGGTTCGTCATATCTCATCATAAAAAACAAAACAACTCGGTGGTATGTGTTGAAGGGACTTAATCGGTAATGGCTGGATGTACTGGCACGTAACACAAAATAAAGAGGCGTCTGGAAGGATCTTTGTGTCATTTATTTACGAAAAAAAACAACAGCAAAACAAAAACGAACCCGATTCCCAGGTTAGCGGTTACATCAAATGTTAGCTTCTATCTCCAGTCCCCAACCCCGTCAGGCCCATATTGCAATAAACAGGCCTAAAAACTACCAACACTGAATTCTTGATTTGTTTTGATGACTGACATGTACATGAGGGTACTATAAACGGCTCAAAAAAGGTATAAGAAAGTTACAATAAATGTTGCATGCACATCAAGAATAAAAAGTAAACATTTGCTTTTCAAAATATAAAAAGAACTATTATAATAGTCTGACCAGGGCTTAAAAATTAACTAAAAGTTGTATATATATATTTATCTATATATATATATATATATGTTCATATATTTTTTTATTTTGTCTTTCACATCCTAAAGATATCATTCCTAGAAAAATTCTGATGGGGAATCGGAGCACAACATTGGTAAGTAGACCCCTAAATCAGAGACATGACCACAAAAATACAATTTACATTTCCTTTTAACAGGGCCTTCATAAATTCTCTACGCAAATCATTGTCTAGCTTACAGGAGAAGCGGACAATTCAAATGTTAACGGTTTTTTCCCTACGCATTCTTTCTGGGGCTTCTTTATTATATATTAACCGTTTAATCACCTTGATGAAAAAAAAGGTGAGGGAAGTCTCAAACAGACTTTGACCGAAAATAGATAAAAAGTTGTTAGAAGAAAAAAGCTACACCATATCGTGACTGTAAAACAGCACCTGCTTAAAGACAGATACATTCAGAAATCAACTCCTTCTATCGTAGGCCTACTTGCGAGGAAGACGCGCATCGCTATTGTTCCGGGTTCGTTATAACGACATCGACGATAAAAACAACCAGGGTACAAGATCGTCACTGTTTGGAAAACGGCGCCGACAGTCGGCGGCTGAAGTCAGTAAGTGTTCAGTGATTGCTGTTCCAGCGTTATGGTCAACACAGGTCATTTATGTACATGTTTTGGCCGCCTAAAGCAGAGAAGTTGTTCCAAGCATCATACATTCATCAGTAAGGATGGTTAGAGCGGTTGGGAGGCCAGATGACACTTAAGCCGTCACGTCTAGTGGTCGTCTTGTTCAGTTGAGACGGTACTATATCTGGAGTCTGACTTGCGTTTTTCTGTTTTTTCTTCTTCTACTTAAGTGTCTGAAGTGTATACATTGAAATACAAGATTCATGTACTTTAATGTTTTCTTGTCTACCTTTGACGCAGACAGACATCTTAGCTACAATTAAATTCAGGACCAGAAGTACTGAAGTCAGACCAGGTCTGTTACCATGGCAAAGAAAAACAACCACATTTTTCAGTGAAATCCCCAATACTTGGATAATCTAGAAAACATGTCTAGCCCAAAATCCACTGAAGTTATGACGTAGTTGCAATTCGTTGAGAAAAAACGAACAAAAGCCCCCCGCTAAAATTCCCAAACTGTTCTTTTTACGAACACAAATCTTACTGAAGATGAGGTGGAAGTTGTGAATGTGAGTCTTTGTGATAAATACAAGTTATGAGGACAAGGCAGGGGCACAGAGCTTGTGAAGAAGCGGTTCCTTCCAGGTAACCATGCAGAAACTCCTTCAAATTGCATATTGATGTTGATACTCAGGGCACACGACGCGTCCATCATCCAGAAGAATACAAATCTCGTCTTTCTTCCTTTCTTTAAAGATTTCGTTTCGTCGAAAGATTTGGCTTTCGTTCGTTGTTTTGAACGCATCCCTGGAAGGTCACTGGGAAACAAGAACACCCCGTCAACTCATCTAGAATTCCCCATCTTTCTTTTCTCTTATTATTTTTGTTTATCTCCCTCCATAAAAGGTATTTCTTGAAAAAAGTATGTGTATTGACATGACAATACATTTGTATAGTTTTTTCTCTTTTCTCTCTCTCTCTGTCTCTCTTACAAAATATTTTAGACGCTCGAGCCAGGTGAGCGGGCGGGGGGGAAGAGAGAGAGGGAGAGAGACAACTGACTGCATACAATGTCTTTGTTAAAATGAAAAAGGTAGAAATCCAAGTGAGGTGTGGCGCCCCCTGGTGGCGGTCTCCCGGCGCGTCAGTCGGAGTCGCTGCTGTCTGAGGTGGAGCCGGAGGAACTGGAGCTGCTGTCTGACGAGCTGCTGCCTCCGCTCACACGAGACGCACCGCTGCCCACACCAGAACCACTCTTCTCTGGAGGAGGAACACAAGAACATGTGAGATACACGGAGAGAGAGGGGAGAGAGAGAGAGAAGAGAGAGAGATACACAGAGAGAGAGAGCACGTGAGATACATGGGAGAGAGAGAGAGGTAGAGAGAGAGAACACGTGAGATACACGGAGAGAGAGAGAGAGAGAGACAGAGAGACAGAGGTAGAGAGAGAGGTAGAGAGAGAGAGAGAGTCGAGGGAGGAGAGAGGAGAGAGAGAGAGAGAGAAGAGGGGGGAGAGAGGAGAGAGTAGAGAGAGAGAGTCAGGAGGAGGAGAGAGAGAGAGAGAGTTAGAGAGAGGAGAGTGGGGGAGAGAGAGAGTTGGGGGAGAGAGAGTTAGTTAGAGAGAGAGTCAGGGAGGATAGAGAGGTAGAAAGATCTGGAGGAGGAACACAAGAACAGTTGGGGATAGAGAGAGAGAGAGAGAGAGAGAGTCGGGGGAGAGAGAGGTAGAGAGAGAGTGGGGGAAGAGAGAGAGAGAGTTGGGGGAGGAGAGAGAGAGAGTTAGAGAGAGAGTCGGGAGGGAAGAGAGGTAGAGAGAGAGAGGTAGAGAGAGAGTCGGGGGAGAGAGAGGTAGAGGTAGAGAGAGAGTTGGGGGAAGAGAGGAGAGAGAGAGTTGGGGGAGTCAGGAGGAGAGAGAGTTGGGGGAGTCGGGGAGGGAGGGCAGGACTCACGCTGAGGTTTCTTCTGCTTCTTCTGTAAACAGGACTTGACGTATCTCTCCAGCTCCCTCAGAGTAGACGGCTTGAGCGTCTCGAAGTCGATCTCGATCTCGTCCGGGTTCGAGTCCCTCAGCGAAGGCTCCCTGGACTGGATGATGTGCACCACGCGCCCCAGCTTCTCTCCTGGGAGACGGTTGATGTCCAGGCTGAGCTGGCGCTTCTCGTCGTACGTCATCGGGAGAGGACTCCTCGTCCTCCTCAGAGTTGTAGCCCCGCCCCTTCTTTGACCTGCGGGGAGGGAGGAGAGTCAGGCGAGGGAGGAGGGGGAGGGAGGAGAGAGTGTGAGGTGAGGGAGGAGAGAGTGTGAGGTGAGGGAGGAGGGAGTGAGGTGAGGGAGGAGGGAGTGCAGGTGAGGGAGGAGGGAGTCAGGTGAGGGAGGAGGGAGTCAGGTGAGGGAGGAGGGAGTCAGGTGAGGGAGGAGGGAGTCAGGTGAGGGAGGAGGGAGTCAGGTGAGGGAGGAGGGAGTCAGGTGAGGGAGGAGGGAGTCAGGTGAGGGAGGAGGGAGTCAGGTGAGGGAGGAGGGAGTCAGGTGAGGGAGGAGGGAGTCAGGTGAGGGAGGTGAGGGAGTGAGGTGAGGGAGGAGAGAGTCAGGTGAGGGAGGAGGGAGTCAGGTGAGGGAGGAGGGAGTGAGGTGAGGGAGGAGGGAGTGAGGTGAGGGAGGAGGGAGTGAGGTGAGGGAGGAGGGAGTCAGGTGAGGGAGGAGGGAGTCAGGTGAGGGAGGAGGGAGTCAGGGGGAGGGAGGAGGGAGTGAGGTGAGGGAGGAGGAGAGTCAGGGGGAGGAGAGAGTCAGGTGAGGGAGGAGGGAGTCAGGTGAGGGAGGAGGGAGTCAGGTGAGGGAGGAGGGAGTCAGGTGGGGGAGGAGGGAGTCAGGTGAGGGAGGAGGGAGTGAGGTGAGGGAGGAGGGAGTGAGGTGAGGGAGGAGGGAGTGAGGTGAGGGAGGAGGGAGTGAGGTGAGGGAGGAGGAGAGTGAGGGGGAGGAGAGAGTCAGGTGAGGGAGGAGGGAGTCAGGTGAGGGAGGAGGGAGTCAGGTGAGGGAGGAGGGAGTTAGGTGAGGGAGGAGGGAGTGAGGTGAGGGAGGAGGGAGTCAGGTGAGGGAGGAGGGAGTTAGGTGAGGGAGGAGGGAGTCAGGTGAGGGAGGAGGGAGTCAGGTGGGGGAGGAGGGAGTCAGGTGAGGGAGGAGGGAGTCAGGTGAGGGAGGAGGGAGTGAGGTGAGGGAGGAGGGAGTCAGGTGAGGGAGGAGGGGAGTCAGGTGAGGGAGGAGGGAGTCAGGGGGGAGGGGGAGGAGGAGTCAGGTGAGGGAGGAGGGGAGTCAGGTGAGGGAGGAGGGAGTCAGGTGAGGGAGGAGGGAGTGAGGTGAGGGAGGAGGGAGTCAGGTGAGGGAGGAGGGAGTCAGGTGAGGGGGAAGGAGAGTCAGGTGAGGGAGGAGGGAGTTAGGTGAGGGAGGAGGGAGTGAGTAGGTGAGGGAGGAGGGAGTGAGGTGAGGGAGGAGGGAGTCAGGTGAGGGAGGAGAGAGTGTGAGGTGAGGGAGGAGGGAGTCAGGTGAGGGAGGAGGGAGGACGTACCTGCTGGTGCTGTTAGCTCTCCTAGACGGCCCTTTCTTCCTCTTCCCCGCCTGCCCTGGCTTGGCCTTGTCCTCCTCGCCGCTCTTGGCTTTGATGTGCTTGTCTTTCTTCTTCTTGTCCTTCTTGTCCTTCTTCTTCTTTGGTTTGCTGACGGGGGCCTGAGAGAGAGCGGCTAGCTGTTCGTGGACGGCTTTCAGCTGTGGGAGGAGTTAGAAGAAGGAGGAGGAGTTAGAAACACGTCATCCGTCCACACAGTGTTGATTAGGAGTTCATTCAGCCCTGCTCATTTCAGGAAACAGGAAATGAGGAATGAGGAACTTCCTGTTGGAGGGAGTTGCATCCTTCCAGTTGGAAACAGAGTTTCTACAAGCTCAAAATCATAAGGCAACAACAGCAAAGAATTTTAAAAAAAAACGACATTTATATACCACCACACAAACAGTACACATGCTCGCTTTCTCACACACGCACACACACACAAAGCAGCGTTACATGAACCGACGCCCGTCCACCTCCTGTTATTAACCCTCTACCGCTTGCACCGGGGCAGCAAGCCAGACCTAAGGGGTCTATAGCAGGAACGCACCCTGCCCTTGGAAAGCCTTGGAAAGCCTCCTTCCGGAAGGTTCTCCCTCCAGCCCTGCCTCTCTCTGGTCCAGCTAGCTGTGAGAACGTGCTGGCTTAGGGCCTCCTTCCGGAAGGTTCTCCCTCCAGCCCTGCCTCTCTCTGGTCCACCAGCTAGCTGTGAGAACGTGCTGGCTTAGGGCTGCAAAGTAGTGATGATGTTTGCTATGGCTGCTCCAGATTATCTTTAGATTTTCGCAGTGTCGTTACTTTGATGCGTTTCAAATGTGTGTCTGTATGTGCAGACGGAGTCAGATGGCTTAGCGGTTAGGGAATCGGGGCCAAACCCGTTCGTGATAAAATCCCGGTTCGATTCTCGGCTGTGAAAAAATTACGTTGTGTTCTTGGGCAAGGCACTTCACCCTACTTGCCTCGGGGAGAATGTCCCTGTACTTACTGTAAGTCGCTCTGGTTAAGAGCGTCTGCTAAATGACTAAATGTAAATGTGCTGTGGCACGAATTGCCTCTCTGAGGACACTGACGTTGTGTAAGTCTAAGTAAGGCACAGTCTGGAGGTCAGAAGCTCTCCAGGAGCAGGGTGAGGAAGATCTTAAGACTAAATCATCATCATCATTCTGCTAACCCGGGTTCGAGAGCACCGCGGAGAGAGGAGCAAATCACCTGGTAATGCTTGGCGCACCCGTTTTTTTCCCCAATAACATCGGGGCGCTCCACGCACTGGTGAGAGAGCCAGAGGGACATAAAGGGACAGGGGTTAGAGGGCAAACATCCACGGTGACGACGTCAAACTAAACACACACGCTCCCGGCACAGCTACAAGGAGGGTGACGCTGTTTTAAAAGGTTAATATGGCCTTTTGGGTAGAGAGAGAGAGAGAAAGGGGAGAGGGGGTAACTGACCTTTATCAGGTTATGCATGCAAGCCATCTTTGTAATGAGGTGCATCGGATAGCACAATTTAAAAGCGGTGTAGAGGGTTAAATTTCAGATCTATCGAATTGAGAGGGGAGAGGATGACCAATCAGACGAGGACGCGCATGTCTGAGCAGGAGAGGAGGGGGAGGGGCATGGCAGCATGGGTGGATGCTGGCCCCTCCCACTCCGCCTCAGGAAAGGACGCCATTGGTGTGTCCCGTTAGGAGAGAGGAGGTGAGGTAGGGAGGGTGGAGGAGGTGAGGTAGGGAGGGGTGGAGGAGGTGAGGTAGGGAGGAGGAGGTGAGGTAGGTAGGGAGGAGGAGGTACCTACCTGTTCCGCTCCCACCTGCTCCTGCAGCTCGGCCAGACGTGAGGCTCGCTCCTCCTCAGAGTCGGACGTGTCGGAGGCGGAGGAGGAGGACTCTCCGCTGCTCGTGGCGTTCCGGCTCAGCAGGCCTCCGGGTCGGGGAGCCTCCGCTGGCTCGTCGGGCATCTTGGCGAAACGCATCTCGAACACGTCCTGGTGGGCCACACACACACACACAATCACTTCCAACGGTTTCCACGATTGCAATCCGAAAAAGAATTAAAATCCTCTGCTTGTACCTGGAGTTTCCTCGCCATGGCAACGACCTCGTGGTCGGGGGGGGTTGTACTTGTAGCAGTTGGAGAACATTAGTCTCACGTCTGCAGCGAACACCTGCACATCCTGGTACTCACGACCGTCCATCTTTTTCTGTAGAGAGAGTGGAGTTAGACTACCGAGACAGTATATGGGTTTTATTTATGTATTGTGTGTGTGTATATACTGTACATGTGTATTGTGTGTATGTACAGTGTGTGTCTATACCGTGTGTGTGTGTGTATGTGTGTCTATACTGTGTGTGTTTATACTGTGTGTGTGTGTCACCTTGACAGTGCTGAGGTCCAGTACAGTGTGTGTGTGTGTGTGGTGTGTGTGTGTGTGTGTGTGTGTGTGTGTGTGAGTCACCTTGACAGTACTGAGGTCCAGTACAGTGTGTGTGTGTGTGTGTGTGTGTGTGTCTGTTTGTGTGTGTGTCACCTTGACAGTGCTGAGGTCCAGTACAGTGTGTGTGTGTGTGTGTGTGTGTGTGTGTGTATGTGTGTGTGTGCGTCACCTTGACAGTGCTGAGGTCCAGTACAGTGTGTGTGTGTGTGTGTGTCACCTTGACAGTGCTGAGGTCCAGTACAGTGTGTGTGTGTGTGTCACCTTGACAGTGCTGAGGTCCAGTACAGTGTGTGTGTGTGTGTGTGTGTGTGTGTGTGTGTGTGTGTGTGTGTGTGAGTCACCTTGACAGTGCTGAGGTCCATGGGGTGTTTGATGATCTCGTGGTAGTCGTGCAGCTCCAGAGCGGCAGCGTCCACAGGCTTGTAGAAGGGCCAGGCGTAGGCCGCGTGCTTCTTCGACAGCATCTCCCTCAGGATGGTGTCGCAGTACTTCAGCTGCTCCGTCAGCCTGCTGCGCTTGGTGGCGTGCTGGACCGCCTCCCCGTCCTCCAGGTCCTTCTTAGGGGGCTTGATGGGCCGGCCGGTGCTCTCTCTCCTGGGGCCCGGCTTGCCCTGCTTGGGGGCCTCCGGCGGGGGAGTCGCTCAGGCCGGCCGTGATGGCGGAGGTGGTGGGGGGTGGTCGTGTCCGCTTTCCTCTTCACCCTTTCTGACGGGAGGGAAGGGGGAGGGAGGGGGAGGGGAGAGGGAGAGGGGAGGGAGAGGGAGAGGGAGAGGGAGGGGGAGGGAGGAGAGGGAGAGGGAGAGGGAGAGGGGGAGAGGGGAGAGGGGGAGAGGGAGGGGGAGAGGGAGAGGGAGAGGGAGAGGGAGAGGGAGAGGGAGAGGGAGAGGGGAGAGGGAGAGGGAGAGGGAGAGGGAGAGGGAGAGGGAGAGGGAGAGGGAGAGGGAGAGGGAGAGAGGGAGAGGGAGGGGAGAGGGAGAGGGAGAGGGAGGGGGAGGGGGAGGGAGAGGGAGAGGGAGAGGGAGAGGGGAGAGGGAGAGGGAGAGGGAGAGGGAGAGGGAGAGGGAGAGGGAGAGGGGAGGGAGAGGGAGAGGGAGAGGGAGAGGGAGAGGGAGAGGGAGAGGGGAGAGGGAGAGGGAGAGGGAGAGGGAGAGGGAGAGGGAGAGGGAGAGGGAGAGGGAGAGGGAGAGAAAAGAAGAACATGTTCTGGTTGAAATTAATTTCAAAACATTAAAGCTGTCGTCTGCGTCGTACAAATGAAAACCAAAGATCAGAAGCGCGCCGTTTCACCAGCTTTCCGGTGACTACAATCAAAGACACGGTTTAAAAGTCGCAGGTCACTTACTTGACCACGGGCGTGACGGGCGAGTTCTGGACGGCGGGCGAGCTGGTGGGGGGCGTGGGTGACGGGCAGGGCGGGGGAGGCCAGGGCCGTCTGAGACACGGGGGACGTGGGCCCCGAGATGGACAGCGGCGGGGAGCCTGGGGTGAGAGGGGCGTCCGGACCGCTCTTACGCACTTTGACCTTTGGGGCTGGAGGAAGCAGCTCCACTTCCTCCTGGGGGATGGTGGCCACCTTCTGCAGGAAGATCTTCTCCAGAGCCTGGGCCATCAGGACGATGTCGTCCGTCGGCTGGGAGGAGAACACGAGAGACATTTAACAGACGCTCTTATCCAGAGCGACTTACAGTAAGTACAGGGACATTCCTCCCCCGAGGCAAGTAGGGTGAAGTGCCTTGCCCAAGGACATAACGTAATTTAGCATGGCCGGGAATCGAACCGGCAACCTCCTGATTGGTAGCCCGATTCCCTAACCGCTCAGCCGTCTGACCCCCGCATACGATAGGGTGAGAGGGTTGGAGGGGGGGAGGGAAAGATCCTGAAACACGAGAGAAATATCGCCAGGAGTCTCATTCGACTCGTGGTTCAGGTAGTAACTGTGTGTGTGTACATGTGTGTGTACGTGTGTGTGTGTACCTTGTTGTAGATGTAACAGTTGGTGAACATGGTGTTGAAGTCCTGCATGTGTCTGTGTGTGTGTGTACATGTGTGTGTGTGTACATGTGTGTGTGTGTACCTTGTTGTAGATGTGTAACAGTTGGTGAACATGGTGTTGAAGTCCTGCACGTGTCTGTGTGTGTGTGTGTGTGGGTGTGTGGTGTGTGTGTGTACATGTGTGTGTGTGTACCTTGTTGTAGATGTAAACAGTTGGTGAACATGGTGTTGAAGTCCTGCACGTGTCTGTGTGTGGTGTGTGTGTGTGTGTACATGTGTGTGTGTGTGTACCTTGTTGTAGATGTAACGTTGGGAACATGGTGTTGAAGTCCTGCACGTGTGTGTGGTGGTGTGTGTGTGTGTGTGTGTGTGTGTACATGTGTGTGTGTGTACCTTGTTGTAGATTGTAACAGTTGGTGAACATGGTGTTGAAGTCCTGCATGCACTCCTGGGCGCTCCAGTAGTAGTTGTTCTCCAGGCGCTTCTTGATGGTGCCCATGTCCATGGGGATCTTGATGATCTTGTGATAGTCCTGAGGAGGAGGAGACAAGTACGCTCACGTCAGTCTGGACCCACACGCCGACACGGGAACAACAAAGGCCGGGTTTCCCAGATTTGTTAAGAAGCTCTTAACGCTAAGAGCTTCTTAAGAGCATTCTAAGAACGCTTTAGAACGCTCTTGGAACGCTCTTAAGAAGCTCTAAGAATGCTTTAGAACACTCTTAGAACGCTCTTAAGAAGCTCTAAGAATGCTTTAGAACGCTCTTAGAACGCTCTTAAGAAGCTCTAAGAATGCTTTAGAACACTCTTAGAACGCTCTTCAGAAGCTCTAAGAATGCTTTAGAACGCTCTTAAGAAGCTCTAAGAATGCTTTAGAACGCTCTTAAGAAGCTCTAAGAATGCTTTAGAACGCTCTTAGAACGCTCTTAAGAAGCTCTTCGGGAAACCCGGCCAATATAAACACTGCGTGGAGCAGACAGCGTAGCGCCTAGATCAGCAGATAAGCACTTCTCTAAAAAAAAGTGGGCGTGATTAGTGCGTGATGAAACCTGTGAAACCCTGCCCACGGACTCACCGGCAGCCCCAGTTTCAGGGCGTCTACGGGCTGATAGAAAGGCCAGGCGAACTGATGCCTCCAGAGAGTCTTCACCACCACGTTCTGCATGTATTGGAGCTGGTTGGTCTTGCGGCTGGTTTGGTCGGGTCAGTGACCTCTGGGGGGGGCGGGCGGGGGGGGGTCCCCCCCCTGGGGGGGCGCTGTGGGGGTAGAGGTGACCGCAGACATGATGGGGGTGCGATGGAACGCTGGGTGTCGGGGAGCTCCGGGTCACGTGATCCGGATGGACACCTTCTTCTTCTCAGGGAGTTCTGTATGTCTTCTTCGTTGGTTTCTGTGGGGAGCCAGCAAGGGCTACATCCCATCGCCCAAGTCGTGACCTGTGTTAAAGAGAGTGGGAGACGTTTAAGAGCTGGGAAGTTTGAGTGGGCTATTACAACTGTGACTCCACGAACCTCTTAAAAGCATACAAGCGATCCTATTTAAAAACAAAAGGTATCGCTAAATATAGGTATGGTAAATATAGTTTATATTTAGGGACGTACAACCTCTGAATATAACTGCAGCAAAGCAGGATATCGTATTACGTTCTTTACTGTACAGTGCAATGACACTGCTTTACTGACCAGTTTGTTTTAATTCACAAATAATAGTTTCGCAACATTTATTAGCTGGGCAGTCATAAGTTTTTAATGCGTATTCTTTCTTATTTTCAGAAAATTGTATATACAAAAAAATATGTTTTCCACTTTGTAAACACGCAACATTCATGCAATGTTTCCATTTCAGCGAATAGCCTGAACGCGCCTCCCGCGTAAACAAACACATTTGGCTGATTCCAACTAGCCAGCGGACTAAACGCTCAACACACACCACGCACAAAAACGACATATTACATTATGTTTACCAGTTAATGAATTTAGCTTTCATGCTTTCCCACCAAAAACAGCATTATTGACTAGGTAGCTACAGTAGTTCACTTTGCGTGCTAGGTACACAGCTAGCTACATATGCTAACGGGACTTCACGCGGGGGGTGCTGAAACACACGGCACTACAACCCGCGAGGACAGCAACACACACTATCATAGACAATCTCTGAAGTCAAAAAGATTTCCTTACACACCCACGTTATTAAAATGAGACTTTTGTTGATTCAGTAAGGTGCAGATCCACACATAGAATCATCCAAAGATAAAAAACTAGTTTATATCTCCGTTGCAACACATTTCCCAAAAGATGGCGCGGGCATACAACACATTAGCTAACCTGCTAGCTTGCTTGTCAATTTATTTAGTACCGAGAGGCTAGCTGGCTAGGAAACAATCGTGGTAGCTGTAGAGTGTGTGTTATTGGAGAACTAACAAGCTAAGCTACATGTGTTGCAAACTTGGGTCCACTTGAACTGTTTACACTCAGCCAGGAAAATGCTAAATGTGTTGGCTTGGTTAAATTGTAGCAAATGCACAGTCAAAACAAGAATCGTTGTTGAAAAACATTGCAGGCTAGGTAGTTAGCAAAGACGGCTAACTCTTGGCTTAGTTGTTACTGTTAGCTACATAGCTCAACGAGCATTTAAGCAATGGCTTCATAGCACTACGGCAGACCTAACTAAGTCTGCATATAAGTCACAAAAGTCTTGCTCGTACAGGAAATATTAATATTAAATGCATTACTTCCTCGAGGCCTCCAAGAGATTGTGTTTGTAGCTCGCGGTTCGGGTGGCTTCAAGGAGGACGAACAGCGTGAAGATGAGGTATACAATGTCGCCTGCTCATGCGCGGTGACCCACGGTTTGATTTCACAGTTTTTACATTCATGGTTACATTGTAGCTGCGGTCTGTCGGAGGGGCCAATCCCAACCCCCCCTCTCCTCCTCCTCGTGCTTTAACTTGACACCGGTACCAGCTGTAATTTTGATCATAAACAAAAACAAATCTATAGCTCAAATCAGGCGCGTCGAGATCGCACTTAATTCCTGTTATGATTCGCTAACCCCCAAATTCACAATCCTACCTGTTCAGAGCGTCAGACCAGGTAATTACATAATTATATAATAGTTTAGTCATAAACGTACATAATACGATGACAATTATAAGGATGTAAAAATACATTTCAAAAAGTACAATACGGGTTATGAAAGTATGCATTTCATATATATATATATATATAATAAAAAGATAATTAGGAATCTAGTAACACTTGTTGATTTGATCCTAAAGAGCTCTACTATGGAAAATAAACAGTTGGAAGGCAGGCTATAGCGCATGCATAACTAACTTCATCCTTTTGAACACGATATGTTCTCTGTTGGAAATAAAGAAGAGTTATTCATCAAGTGATTTCAGGGGAAGCCTTTGAATCCACTGCTCTATTCATACACTCGACGCCTGGTCATGTTTAGCCGTGAATGGAGCACCAGAGAGCAGCTGTCAAAAGAAATGAGAAACGTTTCTCCCTCATCGCTTGCCATAATGCATTGTTTTCACACACGCGCATGCGCACTCACCCTCGCCAGAGACGTCCACATTCCCCGCCTGAGCCCCAAAGCAGAAACTAACGCGTTAGCCTGTTAGCCGTTCATTTATGTTTTCTTTACTACATCGTGCGAACAAAAACTCACAGTAATATATATATATCTGTCAAGTTTTAGATCGGTTGATTCGGTCAAAGCACTGTGTGAAACACTGCTATTGCAGGTCGACTAACGTCGGGCTCTACCACGGTGAGTACCCGTAAATGTATTGTTTGAATGGGTGATCAACGTAGCCAGCTAACGCTAGCTAGCGATCCAGCTAGCTCACTATTTTGTCAATTGTGCGTAGCGCTACGGTAGCTGTAGTCATGTCTAGGTCGATATTGAGCGTTGCGAGATTTCAGTGGGGCAACTGTTAATTACCATACAACCTACTAGTCTTGATCTGTGGGGACTTCGGACGATTTTTACTCTACAGGCCTTTTATTTTTCCCAGCCTGTCCCAGTGCATGAACGGGCTATCCAGCTAGCTTGCTAGCTAGCTTAAGTTCCATGCAGTTTCTAGTAACACGAGCGCACCTTGCCGTTCAGGTAGGTGCTCCATGGGCCTGACCAGCAACGGCTTGCTAGGGAATCTGACCAGTAGCGAAATATTATAGATATTAATCAAACTCATCATCCCTATTCCTGATCAGTGAGACCTTAATGTGCTTTTTTATTATACTTGTCCACGTATGAGTGATGCTGGGGGCCAAGTAGTCTTAAGCTTCCAACCGAAATATCGCCTCTGTACCTCATTTCAAATAGCCAACACGACGTTGTATCTACATCCACATATTCCTGTATTTACAGTAATCATGTGAATGCGATTGTTTTATGGGCCGTTTTTTGATGTTCCAGAGTGCTTGTCACTCATCGCTTCCTGAGACCAACCCGCTCGCCTCCCTTCAGCAGCGCCATGGCAACAGAGGAAAAGAAACCAGACACGGAATCAACGAAATCTCAGAATGCTTCTTCAGCTAGCCAGAGCAAGGTACAAACCCCGCTAAGATAAACATATAATTACAAACACCTCACTCAGATCACAGAACCGCACTTGTCTTTGTGGTCCCAGAATGTCGGTTAAAGTCAAATTGTGTTGACTAATCTCGAATGTCCGTTATCCTTGATGAATAACTATTTTTTCTTCTTCTCTGTTTTTTGGATAGTCTGCCCCTGCCAAACCGAACTACACTCTCAAATTCACACTAGCTGGACACACAAAAGCGGTGTCCTCAGTCAAGTTCAGCCCCAGTGGAGAGTGGCTTGCCAGCTCATGTAAGTTCCTTTGCTATCCTTGTAGCTAGCTAGCTAGACACAGTGCATGAAAGACACCTATATCACCTCCTATGAGCGTTTGACGTAGCCTGTTTCACACCTGAGGACGTTTTAATCAACTATATTATAATCAATTGCGATCATGTCTAAAAATTACTCTCTTTTTCAGCTGCGGATAAACTCATCAAGATTTGGGGAGCTTATGACGGAAAGTTCGAGAAAACTATATCTGGACACAAACTTGTGAGTTAATAATTGTTACCGTTAATACGGCTTGATGCTTACTGTATGTTGTGGCTATTTTTGCCTCTAGATGTTTTTTCAAAAAGATTCTGTGGTTTGGGAGTTATTGTACAGTCATAACCTGGGTTGTACTGAAACCCTGTATATGACTAGTATCTACAAAACCAAATCACAACACAGATTTTAGTCCCTCATGTTGCCTTTATGAAATTGTATTTTTATAATTAGTTATAACGTACTTCCTTTATGTCATTGACCATCATGCAAGTATTGCTTTCACACCGGTATAGAGGCGGAAACCCACTTGATGCCCATCCCTAATCCTAAACAGTCTCCTGTCCCCTGCAGAACCTCAGTCCTAACACGTCTCCTGTCCCCTCAGTCTTAACACGTCCCCTGTCCCCTCAGTCCTAACACGTCCCCTGTCCCCTCAGTCCTAACACGTCTCCTGTCTCCTCAGACCCTCAGTCCTAACACGTCCCCTGTCCCCTCAGTCCTAACACGTCCCCTGTCTCCTCAGACCCTCAGTCCTAACACGTCTCCTGTCCCCCCCAGTCCTAACACGTCTCCTGTCTCCTCAGACCCTCAGTCCTAACACGTCTCCTGTCTCCTCAGTCCTAACACGTCTCCTGTCCCCTCAGTCCTAACACGTCTCCTGTCCCCTCAGACCCTCAGTCCTAACACGTCTCCTGTCCCCTCAGTCCTAACACGTCTCCTGTCCCCTCAGTCCTAACACGTCTCCTGTCCCCTGCAGGGCATCTCTGACGTGGCCTGGTCCTCGGACTCCAACCTGCTGGTGTCCGCGTCCGACGACAAGACCCTGAAGATCTGGGACGTGAGCTCTGTAAGCCCCCCGAGCAGACACACACGACCAGGGGGAGGGTCAGTGGAACAGGGGGAGGGTCAGTGGAACAGAGGGAGGGTCATGGAACAGGGGGAGGGTCAGTGGAACAGGGGGAGGGTCAGTGGAACAGGGGGAGGGTCAGTGGAACAGGGGGAGGGTCAGTGGAACAGGGGGAGGGTCAGTGGAACAGGGGGGGAGGGTCAGTGGAACAGGGGGAGGGTCAGTGGAACAGGGGGAGGGTCAGTGGATCAGGGGGAGGGTCAGTGGAACAGGGGGAGGGTCAGTGGAACAGGGGGGGAGGGTCAGTGGAACAGGGGGAGGGTCAGTGGAACAGGGGGAGGGTCAGTGGAACAGGGGGAGGGTCAGTGGAACAGGGGGAGGGTCAGTGGAACAGGGGGAGAGTCAGTGGAACAGGGGGAGAGTCAGTGGAACAGGGGGAGAGTCAGTGGAACAGGGGGAGGGTCAGTGGAACAGGGGGAGAGTCAGTGGAACATGAATTGGAACATTCTTCCAGGCGTGGCATGTGCCTTTGCACTCTATTTAGTTGATTGTCACGTTGTCTCTGGGGCGAAAAAGTAAGGAATAAGTAACGTTATATTACCATGGAAACTGGAAGTCTAGCATCCATTCAGCCGTGTGCTGTGGTTATCGGAGGCTATTTTCAGAAGGATTATTATTGTAACTACGTTGCCACAGGACCTCCACTGAGAGCTGCTTCTTTCCTTAACACAGGGGAAGTGTTTGAAGACTCTGAGGGCCACAGCAACTACGTGTTCTGCTGTAACTTCAACCCCCAGTCCAACCTCATCGTGTCTGGCTCGGTGAGACACACACACACACACACACACACACACACACACACACACCCAACACACTGACAACCCCCAGTCCAACCTCATCGTGTCTGTATCGGTGAGACACACACACACACACACAACACACACACACACACAACACACACACACACACAACCCCCAGTCCAACCTCATCGTGTCTGGATCGGTGAGACACACACACACACACAACACACACACACACACCCAACACACACACACACACACACACCCAACACACACACACACACAACACACACACACACAACCCCCAGTCCAACCTCATCGTGTCTGGATCGGTGAGACACACACACACACACAACACACACACACACACCCAACACACACACACACACACACACCCAACACACACACACACACAACACACACACACACAACCCCCAGTCCAACCTCATCGTGTCTGGATCGATGAGACACACACACACACACACAACACACACACACACACACCCCACACACTGACGACCCTGGCCACTCTCCAGGTCTCTGTGTACCCTTGACTCTCTCGTGTGTGATTCATGTTTGTGTTTCTGTGTCCAGTTCGACGAGAGCGTACGGATATGGGATGTGAAAACGGGCAAGTGTCTGAAGACCCTCCCAGCCCACTCTGACCCAGTCTCTGCTGTGAGTACTGCACTCGACCAATCACAGCAGAGACCGTCTCTGCTGTGATTGGTCACCTGGCTGGATACACATTCAGTCCCCAGGAACTACTTGGATCCTTTGTGGTTAGGTACCTCCTACAGGAGAGCAGGTGTATGTGGTTAGGTACCCCCTACAGGGGAGCAGGTGTATGTGGTCAGGTACCCCCCTACAGGAGAGCAGGTGTATGTGGTCAGGTACCCCCCTACAGGGGAGCAGGTGTATGTGGTTAGGTACCCCCTACAGGAGAGCAGGTGTATGTGGTCAGGTACCCCCTACAGGAGAGCAGGTGTATGTGGTCAGGTACCTCCTACAGGAGAGCAAGTGTATGTGGTTAGGTACCCCCCTACAGGAGAGCAGGTGTATGTGGTCAGGTACCCCCTACAGGGGAGCAAGTGTATGTGGTCAGGTACCCCCTACAGGAGAGCAGGTGTATGTGGTCAGGTACCCCCTACAGGAGAGCAGGTGTATGTGGTCAGGTACCCCCTACAGGAGAGCAGGTGTATGTGGTCAGGTACCCCCTACAGGGGAGCAGGTGTATGTGGTTAGGTACCCCCTACAGGAGAGCAGGTGTATGTGGTCAGGTACCCCCCTACAGGAGAGCAGGTGTATGTGGTCAGGTACCTCCTACAGGAGAGCAAGTGTATGTGGTTAGGTACCCCCTACAGGAGAGCAGGTGTATGTGGTCAGGTACCCCCTACAGGGGAGCAAGTGTATGTGGTCAGGTACCCCCCTACAGGAGAGCAGGTGTATGTGGTCAGGTACCCCCCTACAGGAGAGCAGGTGTATGTGGTTAGGTACCCCCCTACAGGGGAGCAGGTGTATGTGGTTAGGTACCCCCTACAGGAGAGCAGGTGTATGTGGTTAGGTACCCCCTACAGGAGAGCAGGTGTATGTGGTCAGGTACCCCCTACAGGAGAGCAGGTGTATGTGGTTAGGTACCCCCTACAGGAGAGCAGGTGTATGTGGTCAGGTACCCCCTACAGGGGAGCAAGTGTATGTGGTCAGGTACCCCCTAAAGGAGAGCAGGTGTACGTGGTCAGGTACCCCCTACAGGAGAGCAGGTGTACGTGGGTAGGTACCCCCTACAGGAGAGCAGGCGTACGTGTCTAGGTACGTGGTGCTGGGTGCTAGGTCGTGGTGCTGGGCGCTAGGTCGTGGTGCTGGGCGCTAGGTCGTGGTGCTGATCCCAGGTCACAGCTTCTTCTTCTTCTCATGCTCGTGTCTTTTGTCCTGCAGGTTCATTTCAACAGAGACGGCTCTCTCATCGTGTCCAGCAGTTACGATGGCCTTTGGTAAATACCTGAAACCTTCCTTTGTTCCCGCGTAGCATGTTGTCATGGGCTACAGCCATGGGGTGGGAAGGGTTTGCAGGTTCAAAACCCCCCCATGTACGTCACTTAGGATACATGCGTCTGCCAAAGCAATACAGTATTATTTATTAGATAACATCCAGAAAAACACATCTGTAAAGATAAAGATAGTGAGTGTTCATGACTACAAGCCCAGGTGTTTGTGATTTTAGACATGTTGAGTCATAACTGCTTCTAATGACGTCATTGTTTACAGTCGCATCTGGGACACGGCGTCAGGACAGTGTTTGAAAACCCTCATCGGTGAGCAACAACTTCCTGTCACTCTCAACACCTGCTCTAGCCTCACCTGCCCTAGCCTCACCCGGCTAGCCTCACCTGCGCTAGCCTCACCCGCCCTAGCCTCACCTGCCCTAGTCTCACCTGCCCTAGTCTCACCTGCTCTAGCCTCACCTGCCCTAGCCTCACCTGCCCCAGTCTCACCTGCCCTAGCCTCACCCGCCCTAGCCTCACCCGCCCTAGTCTCACCTGCCCTAGCCTCACCTGCCCTAGCCTCAACTGCCCTAGCCTCACCTGCACTAGCCTCACCTGGAGAAGTTCTGAAGTTTGATTTTGTGGCTTTTATTCTGACATGTAGACGATGACAACCCTCCAGTGTCGTTTGTGAAGTTTTTCACCCAACGGCAAATACATCTTGGCTGCCACATTGGACAAGTGAGTATTTAGTTTTTCTACACGCACTTCTCAATGACGGTGTCGTGTTTCTCACCGCCACTAGAGGGCGCTTTACAAGTGACAGAGAGAGAGAGATGAGAGGGGTGGGAGAGAGTGGGAGAGAGTGGGAGAGATGTGGGAGAGAGTGGGAGAGAGAGGGAGAGAGAGTGGGAGTGGGAGGGAGAGAGTAGGGGGGAGAGTGTTGTCTCTTTGCTCTCTTTTCTTGCTCTCGTTTCTCTTTTGCTTTCGCTTTATCTCGTCTGATTCTCTTTTTCGCTTCGGAGAGAGAGGGAGTCTGCTGGGTCTCCTTGGGTTTGTGGAAAAGCTTGAAAGTTAGAGAAACTCAGATTAATGCTATAGAAACATGTGATGCTATTAACCTCTTTTTCTCTTTTCCCCCACACAGCACTTTGAAGCTCTGGGATTACAGCAAAGGAAAGGGTAAATATAACTTTACTCTTTTTATTTATGAATATTAATCTGTAATAATTGTGTTCAAGGTTTCTGATCTGCGTGTGTTCTAACGCTCATGTTTTCTTCTTTGAACAGTGTTTAAAAACATACACCTGCCATAAAAACGAGAAGTACTACTGCATCTTCGCTAACTTCTCAGTCACGGGAGGAAAGGTAAAGATCTGTTAATGTGTCTAAACATGAGGTCACTTCCTGGAAGTTAGACGACGTGTCACTTCCTGGAAGTTATACGACGTGTCTGATGTGATGTGTTTAGCTGCTGTACCATCCTAACCTGTCTGTCTGTCTCTGCCTGCCTGTCTGTCTGTCTGTCTCCATGTCTGCCTGTCTGTCTGCCTGTCTGTCTGTCTGTCTGTCTGTCTGCCTGTCTGTCTCCATGTCTGCCTGTCTGTCTCCATGTCTGCCTGTCTGTCTGCCTGCCTGCCTGCCTGTCTGTCTCCATGTCTGTCTGTCTGTCTGTCTGTCTGTCTGTCTGCCTGTCTGCCTGTCTGTCTGTCTGTCTGTCTGTCTGTCTGTCTGTCTGTCTGTCTGTCTGTCTGTCTGTCTGTCTGTCTGTCTGCCTGTCTGTCTCCATGTCTGTCTGTCTGCCTGTCTGTCTGTCTGTCTGTCTGTCTGTCTGTCTGCCTGTCTGTCTCCATGTCTGTCTGTCTGCCTGTCTGTCTGTCTGTCTGTCTGTCTGTCTGTCTGCCTGTCTGTCTCCATGTCTGCCTGTCTGTCTGCCTGCCTGCCTGCCTGTCTGTCTCCATGTCTGTCTGTCTGTCTGCCTGTCTGTCTGTCTGTCTGTCTGTCTGTCTGTCTGTCTGTCTGTCTGTCTGTCTGTCTGTCTGTCTGTCTGTCTGTCTGTCTGTCTGTCTGTCTGTCTGTCTGCCTGTCTGTCTCCATGTCTGTCTGTCTGCCTGTCTGTCTGTCTGTCTGTCTGTCTGTCTGTCTGTCTGCCTGTCTGTCTCCATGTCTGTCTGTCTGCCTGCTCTGTCTGTCTGTCTGTCTGTCTGTCTGTCTGTCTGTCTGCCTGTCTGTCTCCATGTCTGTCTGTCTGTCTGCCTGTCTGTCTCTTCTCTCAGTGGATTGTGTCTGGCTCAGAGGACAACATGGTGTACATCTGGAACCTGCAGACCAAGGAGATCGTCCAGAAACTCCAAGGCCACACAGGTAGACACACAGGGGTCACTAGGGGTCAGGGTGGTCACTAGGGGTCAAGGTGGTCACTAGGGGTCAAGGTGGTCACTAGGGGTCAAGGTGGCGTGGGGGTCACCAGGGGGTCAGGGTGGTGTGGGGGTCACCAGGGGTCGGTGGACTGGAGTAGGTGGTCCACATGTAGGAGATCATCAGAAACTACGTCCAGATCTATTATACCAGGATGCATATGACTCTCCTCTCTCTCCCCCTCCCTCTCTCCCCCCTCCCTCTCTCTCCCTCCTCCCCCTCCCTCTCTCCCCTCCCTCTCTCCCCCTCCCCTCTCTCCCCCCTCCCTCTCTCTCCCCCCTCCCCTCCCTCTCTCCCCCCTCCCTCTCTCCCCCTCCCTCTCTCTCCCCCTCCCTCTCTCTCCCCTCCCTCTCTCTCCCCCTCCCTCTCTCCCCCTCCCTCTCTCCCCCTCCCTCTCTCTCCCCCTCCCCTCTCTCTCCCCTCCCTCTCTCCCCCTCCCTCTCGTCTCCCCCTCCCTCTCTCCCCCGTCCCCCTCCCTCCCTCCCTCTCTCTCTCCCTCCCTCTCCTCCCTCCCTCCTCCCTCCCTCCCTCCCTCCCTCCCTCCCTCCCTCCCTCCCTCTCTCCCTCCCTCTCTTCCCCCTCCCTCTCTCCCCCCTCCCTCTCGTCCCCCTCCCTCTCTCTCCCCCTCCCTCTCTCCCCCCCTCCCTCCCCTCCCTCTCTCTCTCTCCCTCCCTCCCTCCCTCCCTCCCTCTCCCTCCCTCCCTCCCTCCCTCCCTCCCCTCTCTCTCCCCCTCCTCCTCTCCCCCTCCTCCTCCCCCCAATGTGGTCCATCTCCACAGCCTGTCACCCCACAGAGAACATCATCGCCTCAGCGGCGTTGGAAAACGACAAAACCATCAAACTGTGGAAGAGTGATTGCTAAGTCCCGCCTCCACAGTCACCATTTCTTTTATATGTATGTGTTTTATTTCTATTTTTTTTTAAATATTAAAACAAAAAACGAAAAATGAACGGAGGAAACAAGACTTTGTTTTGTGTTGGTCGGAGTCTCTCGCCTTGAAGAACAAAACACATCTCCATGTTCAACCCTTCTCCTGGACCACACGACGACCTTGTCGACAACCTGCCCAACTGACACACACAAACACTTACGTCTCGCTCTTACACGCCTACAAGTATTCTGTCTCTGGCTTGTTTTGAGTGTGTGTGTGTCTGTGTTTCTGTCGAGTTTCTATCTGGCAAACTATCACATGCAAACACAGGTCTGTATTCTGACTCCCTGTCTTAATGTCGCAGACAACATTGAGAGACTGAGCTAAAGTCTGAGATGCAGCACAGTCCTTCATCTCCTATCTGTCTATCTCCCTCTCTTTCTCCTCTCTTTGTCTCCCCTCCCTCCTCTCCCCGCCACCAAGAAGAAACTACCTACACTGCAGTGACATTTATTTCAGATCGCTCATCTATCTCACGTCCTCTGTTGGAAACGGACGACGCCCACGTCAGTGCTGTTACTGGGCGACCGCGGCGTCTCGACGACTCCGCCCGCATTCTGTCGTTACCGTGGAGACGGTTCCAGAGACCGTGTTTACGGCCGTCAGTTTATCTCGATAGAGAGGATCTCACTGGTGAACAGTTTGTTTTGTATTCGCCTGTTTTATAAGATGCAGTCAGACTTCATACGGAAGAGCATGTGGTGCTTTACTTTGATAACGTTTGAATAACGTTTAATAACGTTTGAATGCTATGGCTCCTGGGTTAGCGGAGATTCATTGGAAGTTACGGTAACCAAGCGAACTTCAGTGTTGGATTTGGAACTGTGTGTGTGTTTGTTGGCGAAACTCACCAGTCTGCTTTGATTTTCTTCTCGGTTGTTTGGAATTTAAGTAACTGTTGTGTCAGTTTGATAGCTGAAAAAAAGAAGACAGATGTATTTTTTTTGTTAAAAAACACTTTTTCACCCCTGTGTTTGGAAATGAGTTTTTTTATTTTATAATTTTTTCCCCAGTTTAGGACTGTCAGAACTAAACTTGAAATTACCTGGTTTAGATTTTCCAGCCTAGTGACCAAATCCAAGTTTTTCTCTGTACTCTTCATTCTGTATATATGATTACATTCGACATATGTATTAGTATTCGTTAGATGAGCAACGTTTGTGCTCTCTGTAATGTTGTCTGGAACTGTCTTAATAGCTAGTACTTCCATACAGACTCGATTTCTCTATGCTTTTACGTTCTGGATTTCATTTCTGCAGTCGAGTGAAGGGGCTGGACAGAATCCTCTATCTGCATTTAGTCGACATGGATTTTGTGAAAATACATTTGCATCTGACAGCTATAACCTGTGGGACTTAATAAATAACGTTTTTTAAGATGTACTGTGAGGTCATGTCCGGTATTGTCCTGATTTAGAATATGTAAAGACAAATGGAGATTTCTCGACTGGTTCTTCTCATCTGGTCTAATCTACAGACATCTTTACAATATGGATTATGATACAGATTATAAACTCTGGTATCGGCCCGCACACGATCAACTAAAGGTTCCAACAGAGACGAGAAATCAGAAATTAGAGAAAACAGAATAACTTTCAGATTTTTTTATGTTCTTTCGATGAAAGATAAAACATCAGAACAACCCACGGCAGACAGAGGACACATTTCCATCTCCTTGAAAAAAGACAAAAATAGAATAAAGAGGACAATCTCATCTTTTAGCGACAGGCTGAAAAAGGCAAAAGGAGTAAGCATGGTGTCGTGAACTCCTTTCTCACTCTTTCAGTCTAAACTTCTCCCCTCTCCACACCCCCATTTTAAATCAACATTTACACAAACAATGTATACAACAGACCACAGAAGGCGGGAGGAACATAGTACATAAGCAGGGGGCATAGAATGAACTTTGTACAAAAATAGATTTTTTTTTCGTCTTCTTAGGACATGTTATGTTACGTTGCTATGCCACAGAGAAAGCGGTGATTGTGTTGTTAGCTCAGCTTATTTCTGATTACATCATTGGACATACAAGCCAAGCAACAAGTAGTTTGAGGGCTCCTTGTTGTGTGTTTTTCTTGATTTCCCCCCTCGTCCCACTGTCCTTCAAGGAGCTGGTGATGGACCGTGTCTTAGGATTCAAAGCTGCTGGTATAATGCTGGTTGATTTTTACTCTTGGAGAATGGATGTCGAATGCAAAAATCCAAGACGTCACTTTAGAAAAACGCTCAGAAAACGACAGTTTGAACGCCAAGATATCCGACCAGGCCCAGAGCAGTTGTTAATACTCGTCTCCCTCCCGCTAAAATCAACAGGAAATACTCAAAGAACAGATTTATAGATATTTATAAGTATATACACATGTACATATAAACAAAATAGAGCTTTACGGTATATAAAGCATTTATGTAGGTATTCACTATCTACGTCATCGTCTCGTTACCAAGTCCTGCAGGAGAGAGAGCGTGCTCGATCTTATGGCTTTATAATACCCGGGGTTTCCAATCACAGTAAACTGATTTACGTCGATGAGATATTTCTCTCCTGAATGCGTGTCTGATGCACGTTGCCAAAGTTGAGTAACTTTTTCCTGAAACAAATTAACGTCGTTTTTTTTTGCTCAGGTGTTTTACGGTTGGTATCGAGACCATCCTATTTAGGTGACGAGCTACTATAGACAAACCCAGGATGATGGAACAGGGTGGGAACTAGTGCTTACGTTTGTGTCATTTCAGCCAATACGTTTGTCTCATGTTCTCTGACAGACATGCTCCATTAATACAGATATGGATGTGATGTGAAGTTAAAAGTCTATAACGGAACCAGGATTGTTCAAAATAACCTAGTTAAAACACACGAGTCAACGGTAAACATCCAGAGAGGTTATTGCCGAGGCATTTAGTCACCAAGCGGGAAAACATCGAGGCCTTTTCGGAGCAGGATGAGAGAGGAACATGGAGAAAGAAAAAGGGCCGTTTCTGATTAAATGTAAAATTCAAGTAGCGTTGCAGTACTGCGCGTCTACCACTAGAGGGAAGCCACGCAGCGTTTCAGTAGCAACCTAGATCTCTCTCCCTCTCCCTCTCCCTCTCCCTCTCCCTCTCCCTCTCCCTCTCCCTCTCCCTCTCCCTCTCCCCCTACCTCTCTCTCTCGAACCCTCCTCAGTCGTCCAGCTCCTGTCCTGCTCTCCAGTCTGTCTGTCTCCATCCTGTCTGTCTCCAGCCTGTCTGTCTGTCTCCATCCTGTCTGTCTCCATCCTGTCTGTCTCCATCCTGTCTGTCTCCATCCTGTCTGTCTCCACCATGTCTGTCTCCATCCTGTATGTCTCCATCCTGTCTGTCTCCATCCTGTCTGTCTCCAGCCTGTCTGTCTCCACCATGTCTGTCTCCACCCTGTCTGTCTCCATCCTGTCTGTCTCCATCCTGTCTGTCTCCATCCTGTCTGTCTCCATCCTGTCTGTCTCCATCCTGTCTGTCTCCATCCTGTCTGTCTCCATCCTGTCTGTCTCACACCTGTTTGTCTCCATCCTGTCTGTCTCACACCTGTCTGTCTTCATCCTGTCTGTCTCCAGCCTGTCTGTCTCCATCCTGTCTGTCTTCATCCTGTCTGTCTCCATCCTGTCTGTCTTCATCCTGTCTGTCTCCATCCTGTCTGTCTCCAGTCTGTCTGTCTCCATCCTGTCTGTCTCCATCCTGTCTGTCTCCATCCTGTCTGTCTCCATCCTGTCTGTCTCACACCTGTCTGTCTTCATCCTGTCTGTCTCCATCCTGTCTGTCTCCATCCTGTCTGTCTCCATCCTGTCTGTCTCCATCCTGTCTGTCTCCATCCTGTCTGTCTCCACCCTGTCTGTCTCCATCCTGTCTGTCTCCATCCTGTCTGTCTCCATCCTGTCTGTCTGTCTCTGGCCTGTCTGTCTTCATCCTGTCTGTCTCTGGCCTGTCTGTCTTCATCCTGTCTGTCTTCATCCTGTCTGTCTTCATCCTGTCTGTCTCCATCCTGTCTGTCTTCATCCTGTCTGTCTCCATCCTGTCTGTCTCCATCCTGTCTGTCTGTCTTCATCCTGTCTGTCTTCATCCTGTCTGTCTTCATCCTGTCTGTCTCCATCCTGTCTGTCTCCTGGTGACCTCAGAGTCTTCGACCACGGCCCTCACATCATCCCGCTGGGACGTGCCCAGGGCACCGCGGACAATCTTTGGAAATACACTTGATGCATAGTTTTGCAGCAGTCGGATCACGGAGAGGAAAAATAAAATCCAAAAGGTAAAACAAAACAGACGGGGCTTGTAGCGCTGCGTCCACATGATGTCAGATCTTCCAACGTGTCAGAGATGGAGTGTGAGGAGGGTGGGGTGAGGAGGGGGGAGGAGGGTGGAGAGGGGGTCGACAGCCTTGTTTAAACCCTCTGTTCACCCCCCCCGCTCCACACCCACCCTTTGCGCTGTCTCCCCCACCTGGCCCGGAGTTGCAATGACATGATGAAAACATCCCCTGCCCCGCCCTCAAACCCAAACACCTCAGAGTTGGCTCAGCTGTGAAAACAAGCGCCCCCCCCAACCTCATCCTGCTCAGTGATAGGCTGAGGGCGGTTCGTCCTGCTCAGTGATAGGCTGAGGGGCGTGAGGAGGAGGTCAGGTGATGAATCAATACTGTTACGGTTGTAATGTTTCCTGTGCAGGTGGATGTTGGTTCTGAAGCGAGGTCCGTCTGTAAGGTGAGGTCATCGAGTGTGGAGGGGGGGCGACGGTCTGATGAAACTCACAGGTGTGTGTGTGTGCGTGCGTCCAGGGACATGATAAAGACATGAACCTCTTAGCTCAGATCACACAGGGTTTCCCTTCAGTTTCTTCATGTCGTGGTCCCCTTTACTTCCACAAGAGAACTGAGGATGTTTTTCATGTCAATGTTCATACAAAAAGCACAGTGTGAGTTCTCCTGGTCCCCAACCTCATCCTGCTCAGTGATAGGCTGAGGGGCCGTTCGTCCTGCTCAGTGATAGGCTGAGGGCCGTTCGTCCTGCTCAGTGATAGGCTGAAGGCCGTTCGTCCTGCTCAGTGATAGGCTGAGGGCCGTTCGTCCTGCTCAGTGATAGGCTGAGGGCCGTTCGTCCTGCTCCGTGATAGGCTGAGGGGCGCAGTGTGAGCTCCAGGTTCTCTCCTGGTCCTGAGGCACCTCGTCTTCCAGACAGACACCGTCGCCAGGGTTCCCATGATGCAGTGCGTCTCCAGGGTTCCCATGATGCAGTGCGTCTCCAGGGTTCCCATGATGCAGTGCGTCGTCCGGCCTCCCTGTGATTATCGACCCAGACGAGATCAAACCCGCTGATTTAGACTCCTGACGACCTGTCGTCCTCTCCCAGAACACCCAGCCTGCCGTGACCGGATCAAACCGGATCAGACCGGACATGTTTCTGGGCCGGTACACAGAGTCCTCCCCTTCCCTAGCTCGTCCTGAACGTGAGCCAATCACAGCACCAGCCACGACCCCGTGACCCCGACATGTCCTGTCACACGGGAGTCATGACCTACGACCCCGAGACGTCCTGGGACCCCCGGGACGTGGCAGACCGAACCCCCTCTGTGTTGGACCCTGAGAGACTTTGTCTCCACACGCCTCCTCCATCTCCCATCCTCAGTCCGGCTCCTCCCACTCCACTGAAGTCTCTTTCACCTCATGAGTCACATATATATATATTTTATATATATATATATTTCGTATTTATATATCTGTACAATGTATAAAGCAGTCCCAAGTCGAATTCGGTTCTCGTTTCTTGTTTTTCAAACACATGAAAGTCGAGTCGACGACCCTCGACCCCCCCTCCCCGGCGTCTCCTGGTCCGATGAAGCCCCCCCCCCACGATCAGTCTGTCTCTGCAGGAGGGGGGCTCTCGGGCCGGGGGGGGGGCTTGGGGACTCCCTGCCCTCATGACGTCATCATGATGTCATCTGGTGCGGAGCCTCCAGCATCTCCATCAGGAAGGTGTCGATGGGCGTGTCCCCGATGAGCTTGAAGAAGAACAGGTGTTCCAGACACTTCAGGCCGATGGAACGCAGCGCCGGTAACCGCAGCAACAGCTTGGCGAACCTGGCGACGCAGCGGGGACACAGAGAGAGAACTCGGTGAGGGGGGAGTTGGGGGGGTGAGGGGGTGAGTGAGAGGGGGGTGACGGGGGGGGGGTGGTGGAGGGTGGTGAGGGGGTGTGGTGAGGGGGATGGTGAGGGGGGGTGACGTGGGGTGAGGGGGGTGAGGGGTGTGGTGGGGAGGGTGGTGAGGGGTGTGGTGAGGGGTGTGGTGAGGGGGGTGAGGGGTGTGGTGAGGGGGTGAGGGGGGTGATGCGGGGTGAGGGGTTGTGGTGAGGGGGTGAGGGGTGTGGTGCGGGTGAGGGGTGTGGTGAGGGGTGTGGTGAGGGGGTGAGGGGTGTGGTGAGGGGGGTGAGGGGTGTGGTGAGGGGGTGACGGGGGGGTAACTGTACCTGCCGGGCTGGTCTGGGTACTTGTGTTTGCAGTACGCCTCCAGGGACGCGTACACCTTCTCTCTCAGAGTCTCCACCTCCCCTGGGTTAGACAGGCCTTTAGAGTCTGAGCACACACACACACACCATACACACACACACACACACACACACACCATGACACCATACACACACAGCACACCATACACACACACACCACCATACACACACACACCACACACCACCACACACACACACCATACACACACACACACACACACCATACACACACACACACACGCCACACACCATACACACACCACACCATACACACACACCACACACCACCATACACACACACACCACCATACACCACACACACACACACACCACACCCACACACACACACCCACACACACCCACACACACACACACCACCATACACACACACCCACACCATACACCACACACACACACACACCATACCACACACCACACCACACAACACACACACACATACACATGGAATCAGAAGAGATCTTTACACTGCTCACTCTACGCCACAATTCTCACTTCCCAAGTAATGTCTCTGTGTGTGTGGTGTGTGTGAGTGTGTGTGTGGTGTGTGTGTCTGTGGATTGTGTGTGTGTGGTATGTGTGTGGTGTGTGTGTGTGTGTGAGTGTGTGTGTGGTGTGTGTGTGTGTGGATAAATGGCACCACTGCAGTAGCATGAGATCAGAGGGGATAGAAGGTCAATGATGTTATTATGCAGGGCTGAGTAGCACCGTGGAAACAGCAGTGCTAGTCGAGGGCTGTGAGGCTGAGGAGCTGTTTAGAGGCCGAGAGGATGCCGTTTGGAGGCTGTTTGGAGGCCGTGAGGGAGAGGGAGGTACCTGGGTTGAAGAGTGAGGGAGGGAGGGGGAGGGAGGTACCTGGGTTGAAGAGGACGATGGCTCTCAGACAGCCTAGCTCCGTCTTGTCCATCTGCATGTCTCTCATCTTCGACACCAGCTCCGTCAACACCCTACACACACATACACGTACACACACACACACACACACACACACACAGAGAGAGGTTACACACTACACAACCCTCCCATCTACACACCGCGGACCAACACAAACCAGGAGCCCTTTCAGAATTCCCAGAATCCCTGAGGATTGACGCAACACTGACATCACCGGCAGTTTCTGGTGTGCGACCTTTCAAAACTCCTCACCCCTCTTTGACTCCACCCCCACCGCCCATTCTCTCATTCATTTCTTCCACTGTGAGAGGAAAGCCAATTTGGGCTTTTAGTTCATCGTGATTCAATCTGCCCTCAGGAACAAAGAGGGTGGAAGACACTGAAGCGTTTGATTCGACCATCGCCTCCATCAGCCGGGTGGAGCAGAGGAGCAGTTAGAGATGTGGTATCAGTGTGTCGCATCTTAATGTGTCCCCCCGCTTAGAGCTGGGATAGGAACCCTTGTTTTGGAAGGGAACTAGCGCTACGCTAATGAACCTACTCTTAACACACGGTCTCAGAGAGAGAGAGAGGGAGGTGGAGGTAGAGAGAGATAGAGGGGTGTGGGGGGAGGGAGAGAGATTGAGGGAGGGAAAGAGGGGAAGAAGACGAGAGAGAGATGTTGGGAGGGGAGAGAGAGAGATGGAGGGGGAGGGAGAGATGGAGGGGAGAGAGAGAGATGGAGGGGGATGGGAGAGATGGAGGGGCGAGAGAGAGAGTGTTGGGAGGGAGAGCGAGAGATGGAGGGGAGGATGCGAGAGAGAGAGATGGAGGGGGCGGGAGAGACGGAGGGGAGAGAGAGCGAGAGAGAGATGGAGGGGGAGGGAGAGACGGAGGGGAGAGAGAGAGAGAGAGATGGAGGTGGAGGGAGAGGATGGACGGGGGGAGGGAGAGAGAAGCCAGTGTCTCCTCCGGGGACCGTCAGCACCTGTCTAGAATATCAGGCCTGATCAGAGATTACTCTCTGAGGCCTGTGGTTTCATCACCATGCAGCACGGAGGGATGACTACTTCAGACGCCTGCTTCTGCCAGCCTGCTTCTGCCTGCCTGGTTCTGCCAGCCTGCTTCTGCCAGCCTGCTTCTGCCTGCCTGGTTCTGCCAGCCTGCTTCTGCCTGCCTGCTTCTGCCAGCCTGCTTCTGCTAGCCTGGTTCTGCCTGTCTGGTTCTGCCTGCCTGCTTCTGCCTGCCTGCTTCTGCCAGCCTGCTTCTGCTGCCTGCTTCTGCCTGCCTGCTTCTGCCAGCCTGCTTCTGCCAGCCTGCTTCTGCCAGCCTGCTTCTGCCTGCCTGGTTCTGCCAGCCTGCTTCTGCCTGCCTGCTTCTGCCAGCCTGCTTCTGCTAGCCTGGTTCTGCCTGTCTGGTTCTGCCTGCCTGCTTCTGCCTGCCTGCTTCTGCCAGCCTGCTTCTGCCTGCCTGCTTCTGCCAGCCTGCTTCTGCCAGCCTGCTTCTGCCAGCCTGCTCTGCCTGCCTGCTTCTGCCTGCCTGCTTCTGCCAGCCTGCTTCTGCCTGCCTGCTTCTGCCAGCCTGCTTCTGCCAGCCTGCGCTCCTCTCAGGCTACGTGACCTTCGTGTGTGGGGTGTGTGTGTGTGAGGTGGTGTGTGGGTGTGAGGTGTGTGTGTGGGGTGGGTGTGTGTGAGGTGTGTGGTGTGGAGGTGGTGTGTGGGGGGGTGTGTGTGGTGTGAGGTGTGTGTGTGGTGAGGTGTGTGGTGTGTGAGGTGTGTGTGGGTGTGTGTGTGTGTGTGTGTGAGGTGTGTGTGTGTGAGGTGTGTGTGTGTGTGTGTGTGTATGGTGTGTGCGTGGTGTGTGTGTGTGTACTGGGTGTGGGTGTGTGTGTGTGTATGGTGTGTGTGTGTGTGTGCGTGTGTGTGAGGTGTGTGTGAGGTGTGTGTGTGTGTGAGGTGTGCGGTGTGTGTGTGAGGTGTGTGTGTGTGTGAGGTGTGGTGTGAGGTGTGTGTGTGTGTGTGTGAGGCCGTACCTGTCGAAGATGGCCCCCACCCCTGCGGTGTGGGCGCTGTTGCGGTGCACGTGCAGCCCTGTGGCCAGCAAGATCCCATCCTTCACACTGATGGAGCGGTGGTGGAGAACGAGCCTATGAGAGCTCGTTTCACTCCGATTAGAGCGAGAGAGGGAGCATGCGTGAGCTGTGGTGGCGAGAGGGGAGGCGCGTGAGTAGAGCGGACTAGATCGCGCGAGAGGGAGCGGTGCGCTCTGTGTGTATAGAGCGCGCGAGCGATGCGACGTCCGTGGCGCTTTAGCGAGGGGTGCGTCTAGGTTCTTTTTCACTCTCCCTTTCTCTTTTTTCCTCTCTTCTCTCAGGTATCTTTGTCTCGCTGTGCTCTTGTTCTTTGTGCTCGCTTATTCTCTCGCTCTCGTCGTCCTCTCATATGGGATCTTGTTGTCTCTGTGGGTCGCTCTGCTGCGCTCTTTTTCGTTTCTCTGCTTTCGTGCCTCTGTTGTCGTGTGCTGGGCGCGCTTTCTTGGTGCTCCTTGCTTGCTCTTTCTCGGTCTCTCTGCTTACGTCTCCCCGTCAGCTCGCAGTCCATGTTATTTTTCGCTCTTGTCTACTCGCAGTCGTTTTCCTGCTTTGATCTCCTTCCTCTCCCTCATGCTTTTCTTCCTCCTCTCCCTCTTTCCGCCGCAGTTTTCACACGCAGTGTGAAGAGAGGTATTCAATAGACAAAGTCGCACACACAACAAACAGCACACAACAACACCCCCACACTGTCTTATTCCACACGAGCGCTACAACAAACAAGAAATCCAAATCCAAAATTACCCTAACCCACAAAAACTACTACCATAAACCCAAACATTTCACACCCGATACACCTCCAACTGAAAGCACCCGGACACAAAGCCCCAGAGGACAAGACACGCAAAGCACCTCGTGCCCTTCGTGATGCATCACTTTAAGCGTGCGTATTGAATAAAGATACGTCTTCTTCACGCTGGGCCACAGGTTATTTGTAATAGCAGAGACGCTTCGTCGAACGCAGCCTCTCTCTCCGAGGCGACAGCGTTTAACAAAGGGCGAGCCGCGGTCTGCGCCAGCGCGATGACGGCGGCGGCGTTTGACGTGTGAAGCGAAGGACACCGAAGATCCCCGAACAACACGGAGAGCAGACCACACACTTGAGTCTGGTGCTGTGCCTGGGCTGACTGACAGGGGCCCTTGTCGAACTGTTGCTGCCTAGCAAACACCCCGCCCCATCCTCCGCTCTCATCCCTCTCTCTCTCAAAATCTCTCCAGAGCTGAATGAGAATGAGATGAGATGGGAGTCTGTTCATCTGTGAGACAGCAGAACTAAAGAGGCTATTTATAGAAAACCTGAGCGCAGAGAAGAGAGGATTGGGAGAGGAGGGAGGGAGCGGGAGAGAGAGAGAGATAGAGAGAGGAGAGAGAGAGAGAGCATGAAAGAGCAGGAGGAGAGAGAGAGAGTAGATCTTGAGAGTATAGTAGGACAAGAGAGATAGAGTAGTGAGGAAAGAGATGAGATAGATAGATGAGAGAGAGAGAGAGATGAGAGAGTAGTAGAGCTCTAGAAGAGGTCTTTATCATTACTATAGCTACAGAGGAGAGAGGATATGAGCTGGGGGAGAGAGCTCCTCATGGGCTGTCTAGAATATAAAGCTGTAATTGGGGGCGACAGGCGGGCGACTAGAGAGACACACACGAAGAAAAGACCAAAAGGCCTCAGCAGCAGAAACACGACGGCACGCAGAACCGTCGGCACAGAGGGAAGAGACGAGCGGCTCCCACGGCAGGGCCTCGCACTACCCTGCTCTGTCCACCGGGGGCAGTGTGGCACAGAGGGAGAGAGCTGTCTAGACTGACCTGCCCGGAGCAGGATGACCTGGTCGTCCAGGCCCAGCTGAGAGAAGTGAGGGATCCTCTGGGCCCACTCCACCAGGTGAACAGCTGCTTGTCTGCTGCCTGGCAGATGTTGGTCACCGGGTCGTTAGGCTGCAGGAGACACACAGGAGAGGGTTACACGTCTACACACACACACACACACACACACACACACACACACACACACACACACACACAGGAGAGGGTTACACATCTACACACACACACACACACACACACAGGAGAGGGTTACACATCTACACACACACACACACACACACCACACATCTACACACACACACACACACACATCTACACGCACACACACACACACACACACAGGAGGGGGTTACACATCTACACACACACACACACACACACCACACACACACACACACACACACACACACACACACACACACACACACACACACACACACACACAGGACAGGCTAGTACACATCTACACACCTCCACACACTGTGTGTGTGTGTGTTTCCTGGGGTCTATTTCAGCAGAACCAGTTGGTACCATGTGGAGATGACTCTTTCAACCAGGTAATAAAGCTGTCAAACACACCCACAGACACCCACACGCACAGCTGTCCACAACATCCCCCAACACCCCCCGCCCCCCTCTCCCCATCCCCCACACGCTTTCCCACACACACCCCCCCCCCTACACGCCCTCCCACACACACGCCCCCCCCCACACACACACACACCGGCGTGTAAACGAGCCCCTCAGAGAGGGAGTGCACAGGAAGACAAAACAAACAGTGTTTGTACCCCAGCCTTAGGGAGGAAATACCTGCAGAGATCTGCTGACGCACGGATACGACTCTCTGTGCATGCCTGTCCTCTGGGACACTTCTACACAACGCCTGCTAGACTGAGAACAGAGCT
>CAEFZP010000735.1:0-10000 GCA_903064625.1 Mallotus villosus
GAGGAGGGGCAGATAGAAGCTGTGAGGAGGAGTGTCAGATAGAAGCTGGTGATCAGGGAGGGTCAGATAGGAGCTGTGAGAGGAGGGGCAGATAGAAGCTGTGAGGGCAGATAGAAAGCTGTGTGCAGGGAGGTCAGATAGAAGCTGTGATCAGGGAGGGTCAGATAGGCAGCTGTGAGCAGGGAGGGGCAGATAGAAGCTGTGAGCAGGGAGGGGCAGATAAGCTGTGAGGAGGGAGGGGCAGATAGAAGCTGTGAGTAGGGAGGGGCAGATATGAAAGCTGTGAGTAGGGAGGTCAGATATGAGCTGTGAGGAAGGGGGGCATGATAGAAGCTGTGAGGAAGGAGGGGCAGATAGAAGCTGTGAGCAGGAGGGGCAGATTAGAAGCTGTGAGGAGGAGGGGCAGATAGAAGGCTGTGAGTAGGAGGGGCAGATAGAAGCTGTGAGTAGGGAGGGGCAGATAGAAGCTGTGAGGAAGGAGGGTCAGATAGAAGCTGTGAGCAGGGAGGGGCAGATAAGCTGTGAGGAGGGGGGTCAGATAGAGCTGTGAGGAGGGAGGGGCAGATAGAAGCTGTGAGGAGGGAGGGTCAGATAGAAGCTGTGAGGAGGGAGGGGCAGATAGAAGCTGTGAGGAGGGAGGGGCAGATAGAAGTCTGTGAGGAGGGAGGGGCATATAAACTGTGAGGAAGGAGGGCAGATAGAAGCTGTGAGGAAGGAGGGTCAATAGAAGCTTTGAGGAGGGAGGGGCAGATAGAGCTGTGAGGAGGGAGGGGCAGATAGAAGCTGTGAGGAGGGAGGTCATGATAGAAGCTGTGAGGAGGGAGGGGCGATAGAGCTGTGAGGAGGGAGGGTCAGATAGAAGCTGTGAGCAGTGAGGGGCATATAGAGCTGTGAGGGGCAGATAGAAGCTGTGAGGGGCAGATAGAAGCTGTTAGGGTCAGATAGAAGCTGTGAGCAGGGAGGGTCAGATAGAAGCTGTGAGGAGGGAGGGCAGATAGAAGCTGTGAGGAGGGAGGGTCGATAGAAGCTGTGAGCAGGGAGGCAGATAGAGCTGTGAGGGAAGGAGGGCAGATAGAAGCTGTGTGGAGGGAGGGTCAGATAGAAGCTGTGTGCAGGGAGGGGCAGATAGAAGCTGTGAGCAGGGAGGGGCAGATAGAAGCTGTGGGCAGGGAGGGCGCAGATAGAAGCTGTGGGCAGGGAGGGGGCAGATAGAAGCTGTGAGGATGGGAGGGTCAGATAGAAGCTGTGAGGAGGGGAGGGGCAGATAGAAGCTGTGAGGAGGGAGGGTCAGATAGAAGCTGTGAGCAGGGAGGGGCAGGAGGGAGGGGCAGATAGAAGCTGTGAGGAGGGAGGGTCAGATAGAAGCTGTGAGGAGGGAGGGGGCAGATAGAAGCTGTGAGGGGCAATGAAGCTGTGTGCAGGGAGGGTCACAGGGAGGGCAGATAGAAGCTTGAGGAGGGAGGGTCAGATAGAAGCTGTGAGGAGGGAGGGGCAGATAGAAGCTGTGAGGAGGAGGGTCAGATAGAAGCTGTGAGGAGGGAGGGGCATGATAGAAGCTTGAGGAAGGGAGGGGCAGATAGAAGCTGTGAGGAGGGAGGGGCAGATAGAAGCTGTGAGGAAGGAGGGCAGATAGAAGCTGTGAGGAGGGAGGGGGCAGATAGAAGCTGTGAGGAGGAGGGGCAGATAGAAGCTGTGAGGAGGGAGGGGCAGATAGAAGCTGTGAGGAAGGAGGGGCAGATAGAAGCTGTGAGGAGGGAGGGGCAGATAGAAGCTGTGAGGAAGGAGGGGCAGATAGAAGCTGTGAGGAGGAGGGGCAGATAGAAGCTGTGAGGAGGGAGGGGCAGATAGAAGCTGTGAGCAGGGAGGGTCCAGATAGAAGCTGTGAGGAGGGAGGGTCAGATAGAAGCTGTGAGGAGGAGGGGCAGATAGAAGCTGTGAGGAGGGAGGGGCAGATAGAAGCTGTGAGGAGGAGGGGCAGATAGAAGCTGTGAGGAGGGAGGGGCAGATAGAAGCTGTGAGGAGGGAGGGGGCAGATAGAAGCTGTGGGAGGGAGGGGCAGATAGAATCTGTGAGGAGAGGGTCAGATAGAAGCTGTGAGCAGGGAGGGGCAGATAGAAGCTGTGAGGAGGGAGGGGCAGATAGAAGCTGTGAGGAGGGAGGGGCAGATAGAAGCTGTGAGGGGCAGATAGAAGCTGTGTGCAGGGAGGGTCAGATAGAAGCTGTGAGGAGGGAGGGGCAGAGTAGAAGCTGTGAGGAAGGAGGGGCAGATAGAAGCTGGGTGCAGGGAGGGGCAGATAGAAGCTGTGAGGGCAGATAGAAGCTGTGAGGAGGGAGGGGCAGATAGAAGCTGTGAGGAGGGAGGGTCAGATAGAAGCTGTGAGGAGTGGGGGGCAGATAGAAGCTGTGAGGGGCAGATAGAAGCTGTGAGGGCAGATAGAAGCTGTGAGGAGGGAGGGTCAGATAGAAGCTGTGAGGAGGGAGGGGCAGCAGGGAGGGGCAGATAGAAGCTGTGAGGAGGGAGGGTCAGATAGAAGCTGTGAGGAGGGAGGGGCAGATAGAAGCTGTGAGGGGCAGATAGAAGCTGTGAGGAGGGAGGGGCAGATAGAAGCTGTGAGGAGGGAGGGTCAGATAGAAGCTGTGAGGAGGGAGGGGCAGATAGAAGCTGTGAGGGGCAGATAGAAGCTGTGAGGAGGGAGGGTCAGATAGGAGCTGTGAGGAGGGAGGGTCAGATAGAAGCGGTGAGGAGGGAGGGGCAGATAGAAGCTGTGAGGAGGGAGGGGCAGATAGAAGCTGTGAGGAGGGAGGGGCAGATAGAAGCTGTGAGCAGGGAGGGGCAGATAGAAGCTGTGAGGAGGGAGGGGCAGATAGAAGCTGTGAGGAGGGAGGGTCAGATAGAAGCTGTGAGGAGGGAGGGGCAGATAGAAGCTGTGAGGGGCAGATAGAAGCTGTGTGCAGGGAGGGGTCAGATAGAAGCTGTGAGGAGGGAGGGGCAGATAGAAGCTGTGAGGAAGGAGGGGCAGATAGAAGCTGTGTGCAGGGAGGGGCAGATAGAAGCTGTGAGGGGCAGATAGAAGCTGTGAGGGCAGATAGAAGCTGTGAGGAGGGAGGGGCAGATAGGAGCTGTGAGGAGGGAGGGTCAGATAGAAGCGGTGAGGAGGGAGGGGCAGATAGAAGCTGTGAGGAGGGAGGGCAGATAGAAGCTGTGAGGAGGGAGGGGTCAGATAGAAGCTGTGAGCAGGGAGGGGCAGATAGAAGCTGTGAGGAGGAGGGGCAGATAGAAGCTGTGAGGAGGGAGGGTCAGATAGAAGCTGTGTGCAGGGAGGGGCAGATAGAAGCTGTGAGGAGGGAGGGGCTGATAGAAGCTGTGAGGAGGGAGGGGCAGATAGAGCTGTGAGGGGCAGATAGAAGCTGTGTGCAGGGAGGTCAGATAGAAGCTGTGAGGAGGGAGGGGCAGATAGAAGCTGTGAGGAGGAGGGGCAGATAGAAGCTGTGTGCAGGGAGGGCAGATAGAAGCTGTGAGGGGCAGATAGAAGCTGTGAGGAGGGAGGGGCAGATAGAAGCTGTGAGGAGGGAGGGTCAGATAGAAGCTGTGAGGAGTGGGGGGCAGATAGAAGCTGTGAGGGGCGATAGAAGCGTGAGGGGCAGATAGAAGCTGTGAGGAGGGAGGGTCAGATAGAAGCTGTGAGGAGGAGGGGCAGCAGGGAGGGGCAGATAGAAGCTGTGAGGAGGGAGGGTCAGATAGAAGCTGTGAGGAGGGAGGGGCAGATAGAAGCTGTGAGGGGCAGATAGAAGCTGTGAGGAGGGAGGGGCAGATAGAAAGCTGTGAGGAGGGAGGGTCAGATAGAAGCTGTGAGGAGGGAGGGGCAGATAGAAGCTGTGAGGGGCAGATAGAAGCTGTGAGGAGGGAGGGTCAGATAGGAGCTGTGAGGAGGGAGGGTCAGATAGAAGCGGTGAGGAGGGAGGGGCAGATAGAAGCTGTGAGGAAGGAGGGGCAGATAGAAGCTGTGAGGAGGAGGGGCAGATAGAAGCTGTGAGGAGGGAGGGGCAGATAGAAGCTGTGAGGAGGGAGGGGCAGATAGAAGCTGTGAGGAGGGAGGGTCAGATAGAAGCTGTGAGGAGGGAGGGGCAGATAGAAGCTGTGAGGAGGGAGGGTCAGATAGAAGCTGTGAGCAGGGAGGGGCAGATAGAAGCTGTGAGGGGGCAGATAGAAGCTGTGAGGGGCAGATAGAAGCTGTGAGGGGCAGATAGAAGCTGTGAGCAGGGAGGGTCAGATAGAAGCTGTGAGGAGGGAGGGGCAGATAGAAGCTGTGAGGAGGGAGGGTCAGATAGAAGCTGTGAGCAGGGAGGGGGCAGATAGAAGCTGTGAGGGAAGGAGGGGCAGATAGAAGCTGTGTGGAGGGAGGGTCAGATAGAAGCTGTGTGCAGGGAGGGGCAGATAGAAGCTGTGAGCAGGAGGGGCAGATAGAAGCTGTGGGCAGGGAGGGGCAGATAGAAGCTGTGGGCAGGGAGGGTCAGATAGAAGCTGTGAGGAGGGAGGGTCAGAATAGAAGCTGTGAGGAGGGAGGGGCAGATAGAAGCTGTGAGGAGGGAGGGTCAGATAGAAGCTGTGAGCAGGGAGGGGCAGGAGGGAGGGGCAGATAGAAGCTTGAGGAGGGAGGGTCAGATAGAAGCTGTGAGGAGGGAGGGGCAGATAGAAGCTGTGAGGGGGCAGATAGAAGCTGTGTGTGCAGGAGGGTCAGCAGGGAGGGGCAGATAGAAGCTGTGAGGAGGGAGGGTCAGATAGAAGCTGTGTGAGGAGGGAGGGGCAGATAGAAGCTGTGAGGAAGGAGGGGCAGATAGAAGCTGTGAGGAGGGGAGGGGCAGATAGAAGCTGTGAGGAAGGAGGGGCGAGATAGAAGCTGTGAGGAGGGAGGGGCAGATAGAAGCTGTGAGGAAGGAGGGGCAGATAGAAGCTGTGAGGAGGGAGGGGCAGATAGAAGCTGTGAGGAAGGAGGGGCAGATAGAAGCTGTGAGGAGGGAGGGGCAGATAGAAGCTGTGAGGAGGGAGGGGCAGATAGAGCTGTGAGGAGGGAGGGGCAGATAGAAGCTGTGAGGAAGGAGGGGCAGATAGAAGCTGTGAGGAGGAGGGGCAGATAGAAGCTGTGAGGAGGGAGGGTCAGATAGAAGCTGTGAGCAGGGAGGTCAGATAGAAGCTGTGAGGAGGGAGGGGCAGATAGAAGCTGTGAGGAGGGAGGGGCAGATAGAAGCTGTGAGGAGGGAGGGGCAGATAGAGCTGTGAGGAGGGAGGGGCAGATAGAAGCTGTGAGGAGGGAGGGGCAGATGAGAAGCTGTGAGGAAGGAGGGGCAGATAGAAGCTGTGAGGAGGGAGGGGCAGATAGAAGCTGTGAGGAGGGAGGGTCAGATAGAAGCTGTGAGCAGGGAGGTGCAGATAGAAGCTGTGAGGAGGGAGGGGCAGATAGAAGCTGTGAGGAGGGAGGGGCAGATAGAAGCTGTGAGGGGCAGATAGAAGCTGTGTGCAGGGAGGGGTCAGATAGAAGCTGTGAGGAGGGAGGGGCAGATAGAAGCTGTGAGAAGGAGGGGCAGATAGAAGCTGTGGGCAGGGAGGGGCAGATAGAAGCTGTGAGGGGCAGATAGAAGCTGTGAGGAGGGAGGGGCAGATAGAAGCTGTGAGGAGGGAGGGTCAGATAGAAGCTGTGAGGAGTGGGGGGCAGATAGAAGCTGTGAGGGGCAGATAGAAGCTGTGAGGGGCAGATAGAAGCTGTGAGGAGGGAGGGTCAGATAGAAGCTGTGAGGAGGGAGGGCAGCAGGGAGGGGCAGATAGAAGCTGTGAGGAGGGAGGGTCAGATAGAAGCTGTGAGGAGGGAGGGGCAGATAGAAGCTGTGAGGGGCAGATAGAAGCTGTGAGGAGGGAGGGGCAGATAGAAGCTGTGAGGAGGGAGGGTCAGATAGAAGCTGTGAGGAGGGAGGGGCAGATAGAAGCTGTGAGGTCAGATAGAAGCTGTGAGGAGGGAGGGTCAGATAGGAGCTGTGAGGAGGGAGGGTCAGATAGAAGCGTGTTGAGGAGGGAGGGGGCAGATAGAAGCTGTGAGGAGGGAGGGCAGATAGAAGCTGTGAGGAGGGAGGGGCAGATAGAAGCTGTGAGCAGGGAGGGGGCAGATAGAAGCTGTGAGGAGGGAGGGCAGATAGAAGCTGTGAGGAGGAGGGTCAGATAGAAGCTGTGAGGAGGGGGGCAGATAGAAGCTGTGAGGGGCAGATAGAAGCTGTGTGCAGGGAGGGTCAGATAGAAGCTGTGAGGAGGGAGGGGCAGATAGAAGCTGTGAGGAAGGAGGGCAGATAGAAGCTGTGGGCAGGGAGGGGCAGATAGAAGCTGTGAGGGGCAGATAGAGCTGGAGGGGCAGATAGAAGCTGTGAGGAGGGAGGGGCAGATAGGAGCTGTGAGGAGGGGGGTCAGATAGAAGCGGTGAGGAGGGAGGGGCAATAGAAGCTTGAGGAGGGAGGGCAGATAGAAGCTGTGAGGAGGGAGGGGCAGATAGAAGCGTGCAGGGAGGGGGCAGATAGAAGCTGTGGCAGGGAGGGAGGGGCAGATAGAAGCTGTGAGGAGGGAGGGTCAGATAGAAGCTGTGTGCAGGGAGGGGCAGATAGAGCTGTGAGGAAGGAGGGCAGATAGAAGCTGTGAGGAGGGAGGGGCAGATAGAAGCTGTGAGGGGCAGATAGAAGCTGTGTGCAGGGAGGGGTCAGATAGAAGCTGTGAGGAGGGAGGGGCAGATAGAAGCTGTGAGGAGAGGGGCAGATAGAACTGGTGCAGGGAGGGGCAGATAGAAGCTGTGAGGGGCAGATAGAAGCTGTGAGGAGGGAGGGGCAGATAGAAGCTGTGAGGAGGGAGGGTCAGATAGAGCTGGTGAGGGGGGGGCAGATAGAAGCTGTGAGGGGCAGATAGAAGCTGTGGAGGGGCAGATAGAAGCTGTGAGGAGGGAGGGTCAGATAGAAGCTGTGAGGAGGGAGGGGCAGCAGGTGAGGGGCAGATAGAAGCTGTGCGGAGGGAGGGTCAGATAGAAGCTGTGAGGAGGGAGGGGCAGATAGAAGCTGTGAGGGGCAGATAGAAGCTGTGAGGAGGGAGGGGCAGATAGAAGCTGTGAGGAGGGAGGGTCAGATAGAAGCTGTGAGGAGGAGGGGCAGATAGAAGCTGTGAGGGGCAGATAGAAGCTGTGAGGAGGGAGGGTCAGATAGGAGCTGTGAGAGGAGGAGGGGTCAGATAGAAGCTGTGAGAGGGAGGGCAGATAGAAGCTGTGAGAGGGAGGGGCAGATAGAAGCTGTTAGAGGGAGGGGCAGATAGAAGCTGTGAGCAGGGAGGGGCAGATAGAAGCTGTGAGGAGGGAGGGGCAGATAGAAGCTGTGAGGAGGGAGGGTCAGATAGAGCTGTGAGGAGGGAGGGGCAGATAGAGCTGTGAGGGGCGATAGAAGCTGTGTGCAGGGAGGGTCAGATAGAGCTGTGAGGAGGGAGGGGGCAGATAGAGCTGTGAGGAAGGAGGGGCAGATGAAGCTGTGTGCAGGGGAGGGGCAGATGAGAAGCTGTGAGGGGCAGATGATGAGCTGTGAGGAGGGAGGGGCAGATAGAGCTGTGAGGAGGGAGGTCAGATAGAAGCTGTGAGGAGCAGATAGAAGCTGTGAGGGGCAGATATAAGCTGTGAGTGGCAGATAGAAGCTGTGAGGAGGGAGGGTCAGATAGAGCTGTGAGGAGGGAGGGGCAGAGGGAGGCAGATAGAAGCTGTGAGGGGCAGTATGAAGCTGTGAGGGGCAGATAGAAGCTGTGAGGAGGGAGGGCAGCAGGAGTGCAGATAAAGCTGTCTAGGGTCAGCTAGAACTGTGAGGGCAGATAGAAAGCTTTGAGCGAGAGGCGGCAGATAGCAAGTGTGAGGTGCAGATAGACGCTGTGAGGAGGGAGGGTCATAAAAGCGTTTATGCAGGGAGGGGCAGGATAGCGCTGTGGGCAGAGGTGCAGACTCAATCTGGGTGGGCAGGGAGCTGGGGCCTTAAATAAGCTGTGATCGGCAGTGAGGGTCAGATAGAACTGTGCGCGGTAGGTCAATAGAACTGTGATGAATAGGTAGGGGCAATAGAGAGCCAGCAGTGTGGAAGCAGGTTCCCACAGCAGTAACTTTCCCCCTAGTCAGCACTGACGGAACAAGCAGTCTCGAAAGGACTTCTCTTGCTCTTTGATCTTAATTGTAAACATTAGACAGGGAGTGGCCTTCACCTTAACGCCATCAATCACCCTAGTTGAACGAGGTGTCACGCGTGACTTAAGAGAGACCAATCACTGAGCTCCAGGGGAATCATTTAGCTTCGGGAGTGACCTTTCGCGTGCGAGACATCGACAGCTTGACGGTGGTGTGGCGCTTCCTCTTCTCCCCGTGAGGATCGCCCTTCCTCTGTGATGCATGTGAGAGGACTGGAATATGGCTATCTCGTTTAAGATTGGCAGTGGCCCCTAGCGTTGGTGTTTTTACCGTGGGGTCATAGCGGGCAGTTTGTTTGAAATTTTTGTACTCTACTGAGTTGGCAGCACTGTGTGCTTCATATTGCTGTGCATTTGTTGCGATACAGAAGTGTGCAGGGCTCATAAATCATGAGTTTGTTGGCAGCCTGCCTCCCGTCCACTGCCTTGCCACGTACTGCCCTCGAGGCCAGCTGCGGAGGGGTGTGGGGGGGGGGTTTTTTTTTTGTTGTCTCTCTTCCCTTCTCGCTTTCTTTTCTGTTATTACCTGTTGTGCGTCGTCTTTAATTCTCTCCCCGCAACTGCCCCCAAACCTCCCTCTCCTCCGCCCTTGCCCGTGTCCCTCTTCCATGTGCGAAACCATTTACCTGCTATTCTTTCTATGACTACGAGCCCAGCTGAAGCAATTTGTGATGCCAACAGGTAAAGTAGGCCTGATTGCCGGGAGGGATAGTGGGCGGTACGTCGTTAGGAGCCGGATATGGCGTAGACTAGAGGGGGTACCGCATAGATGGTAGAATAGAGTACCAGATAGATAATATAGAGATTAGATAGACGGAGGGAGAAACACAAGGGGTTGAGACTCTCGCTCTACCTTGCTTGCCATCACCTCAAGTAAACAAAAGAGACAGAGACACAGAATCTTAGGCATTTGTCTCGGTCGTGGACGCTTTTCTTTTGGCTGCCAGTGTTTTTGACATTCCAGTAACTACTTCCTGTGGAGTGATTGTTGTCCGTGTTGTTATCTCCCTCCCGTTCAGCAGTCCCAAATATATTCACAAGAGGAGCCTTGGGGTAGTGCCCCGCATTCGACACACTTAAGGACATCACTATCAACATCACTTTCGCACATGTCACACGGACAGACGGATTGAAGTTCATTTTTCGTGGTGAAAGTCTCATTACGCGTTGCTGGCTAAACTGTGACTTCTAGTCTGTCTTTGATTACAGAGGTATGCTAGATACGATGTCTTGGTATATTATGATGATCCAGGATCACAACTGTGCCCAGCTACCGTACAGTACAGATATATGGGTACCACACTCAACACCAACACCCTACCAGTAAACAGATGGTACAGCATTACTCCACTACGTACAGCAGTACAGATTGTACACACCTCACACACCAGTACACAGTACTGAGAGCTTGACACGCTCACCACAAACCCAGTACAACTGATGGTCAGCACAACACAACACATCTCGCACCCCAAACACAGTACAGAATGGTCCCAGCTCAACAACGCGACCAGATATCAGATGGTACAATCCGCTCAACACAACACAACACTAGTAACAATTGTACACAGACTCAACACAACACAGTCACAATCATGGCGTATGCAAATCAGCTCAACACATTCGGACACAGTACAGTATGGTGGTGCGGCGGGCGCAGCTCAACACAACTCACAGTACATACTGGTACACAGATCAACACACACACGTACAGATGGTACACAGCTCACACAACACATTAGGATGGTACACTGCTACACCGCA
>CAEFZP010000735.1:17500-33965 GCA_903064625.1 Mallotus villosus
GCTCGGGGCGCTGTGCGGCTCGCTGCGTGCGGCTCTTTGCGCGCGCTGCGGTGCGGTGCGGTGCGGGGCCGCTGTCCGCGGGCGCTGTCCGGTGGCGGTGCGGAGGGGAGATGTCAGGGAGATGAGTGAGGTGGTGAGAGGGGCGATGTCAGGAGAGATGAGGTGCGGTGAGAGAGGGGAGACTGTAGAGGAGAGATGAGTGAGGTGCGGCGCGGGGCGCTTCTGCGGAGAGCACCCACGCAGAGCATGGGAGGAGAGGGGCGAGGAGAGTGAAGCGGAGAGGTGGAGAGGGGACACACTCACCCTCTCCTTCTCTCTCTCTCTCTCTCCCTCTCTCTTCTCTCTTTCTTTCCTCTCTCGGTCTCTCTCTCTCTCGTCCCTTGTTCTCTCTCAAGTGATCTTGTTTGCGAGCTTTTTAGCGCTGAAGCAGTCAATCTTAAATTCTTGTTAGATGTTGTCTCTCTTGTCGCCTGCTACTTCTATCCAGTGCATGTTGTTGCGGTTTTCTGAAAGACTCTGTTAACATTAAAGAATGGCTCCTGTTTTATATATTTATTGTGGGTCTGAAAGGAATCTTTTCAGATTTAAGCCATTCGTACATGAACGTTTGTTTGCTACTTTAGACGTGTGGTTGTGCAAGTTAAGCGTGCTACTGTTTAACTCCAACGTTTTCATCTTGACTCAATGCGAGCCATTCAGCAAAAAGTGTTCAGTGTTCTTGAGGCCGGGGGGCATTGTCAACCTCTCCTTTCAGATGATGAAAAGATTTGTGCTTTCTTGCTGACTTCTGGAGAACCAGGTCCCTGATTGCAGTTTTCTCTTCAAAGAACTCATTTCTGAAAAGCCCAGCCAACATGACAGAAAAAAACTGTATTTGAATGAATTTTCTTGAAATTGAATTTTTTTCCCATGTAATTTTATTCATATTTTGTATACTTCCTGATGGCTTTCCCTCTGCGAGAAAGTCAGCGTTAACCCTTAGTCTCCCTCTGGTCTGTTTCAGATGAAACCCCCTTCGATGCCTCTGGCTCCTCTCTATCCCCAGTCTCCGCCCACCCCACCCACCCATTGGCCGGTCAGTCGCGGGAGGAGGAGCCTCCTCTCTCAGCTGCCCAATCGCGTGGCAGGGTTGCCTCTGAGAGGGCGGGGTTTAGAGGCCAGCCGGCGTTCTCATCTTTCATCAGCCGTCTGGTGAGGGACGCAAACCAGCCGCTCGGCCTCACCCAATCACGGGCCTCGACCACTATCACCAGGGACAACCAGACCAGCCAATGGCCTTCAGATGCTCCCAGCCAGGGCAGGGAGGTGTGGCCTTCGTCCTCCTCCTCTTCCTCAGCGAGTCAGTCGAGAGGCAAGCTGGCCACCAGCTCAGGTTTGGCTCCCAGCATGCTTCATCACGACTCCTGGACCAGGTCCTCTGCTTCTCTCAGGAGTGGAAAACTGGAGGACATCGTTATCATCACCTTCATCACCTTCATCACCACCATCATCATCACCCTCATCACCACCATTATCATCATCACCTTTAATATTTCCATTCTCTGTGTCACTGTCACCTCCATCCTCATCATCTGAGTCTATGGTAACAGCTGCTCTGCCTCACCATCAGTCCCATCTGCCTGGTTCTGTCTCCTCACCTGGGTCAGACGTACCTGGTTCTGTCTCCTCACCTGGGTCAGACGTACCTGGTTCTGTCACCTCACTTGGGTCAGACGTACCTGGTTCTGTCTCCTCACCTGGGTCAGACGTACCTGGTTCTGTCTCCTCACCTGGGTCAGACCTGCCACCAGCAGCCAGCCCAGGCCCCAAACTCAGACCCCACATCCGGCAGAGGAAACTCCCCAGCAGCCTCCACGCCCAGGGCACCTGCTCCTCCGTCCACACCCAGAAAGAGATCACCACATCCCGGGCAGTCTCTCCCCAGCACAGCCGTGGAGGTCAGAGCTAGAGACACCACCACACACACCGGAGGAGCCTGGAGACTGCATCGCCTCTCCTCTCTGATCCCAACCGGAGAGAGAGCAGAACCCATGACATCACTCGGGGTGATGTCAGAGACGCCCAGGGCTGTGACAGGAAGTGACGCGTCATCTTCGGGAAGCGGCGGCCATTTTGTCTGGCCCGCAGTCATCCTCTCACACGGCGTAAGAGGGAGTCTGTCCCCAGAGACGAGAACCTGGAGTCTGTCCCCGGAGACGAGAACCTGGAGTCTGTCCCCCAGAGACGAGGGCCTGGAGTCTGTCCCCAGAGACGATGGCCTGGAGTCTGTCTCCAGAGACGAAAACCAGGAGTCTGTCCCCAGAGACGAGAACCTGGAGTCTGTCCCCAGAGACGAGGGCCTGGAGTCTGTCCCCAGAGACGAGAACCTGGAGTCTGTCCCCAGAGACGAGAACCAGGAGTCTGTCCCCAGAGACGAGAACCAGGAGTCTGTCCCCAGAGACGAAAACCAGGAGTCTGTCCCCAGAGACGAGAACCTGGAGTCTGTCCCCAGAGACGAGGGCCTGGAGTCTGTCCCCAGAGACGAGAACCTGGAGTCTGTCCCCAGAGACGAGAACCAGGAGTCTGTCCCCAGAGACGAAAACCAGGAGTCTGTCCCCAGAGACGAGAACCTGGAGTCTGTCCCAGAGACGAGGACCTGGAGTCTGTCCCCAGAGACGAGAACCAGGAGTCTGTCCCCAGAGACGAGAACCTGGAGTCTGTCCCCAGAGACGAGGACTTGGAGTCTGTCCCCAGAGACGAAGACCAGGAGTCTGTCCCCAGTGACGAGAACCTGGAGTCTGTCCCCAGAGACGAGGGCCTGGAGTCTGTCCCCGGAGACGAGAACCTGGAGTCTGTCCCCAGAGACGAGGGCCTGGAGTCTGTCCCCAGAGACGAGGGCCTGGAGTCTGTCTCCAGAGACGAAAACCAGGAGTCTGTCCCCAGAGCGAGACCTGGAGTCTGTCCCCAGAGACGAGAACCTGGAGTCTGTCCCAGAGACGAGGGCCTGGAGTCTGTCCCCAGAGACGAGAACCTGGAGTCTGTCCCCAGAGACGAAAACCAGGAGTCTGTCCCCAAGACGAGAACCTGGAGTCTGTCCCCCAGAGACGAAAACCAGGAGTCTGTCCCCAGAGACGAGAACCCTGGAGTCTGTCCCCAGAGACGAGGACCTGGAGTCTGTCCCCAGAGACGAGAACCAGGAGTCTGTCCCCAGAGACGAGAACCTGGAGTCTGTCCCCAGAGACGAGGACTTGGAGTCTGTCCCCAGAGACGAAGACCAGGAGTCTGTCCCCAGTGACGAGAACCTGGAGTCTGTCCCCAGAGACGAGGGCCTGGAGTCTGTCCCGGAGACGAGAACCAGGAGTCTGTCCCCAGAGACGAGAACCTGGAGTCTGTCCCCAGAGACGAGGACTTGGAGTCTGTCCCCAGAGACGAAGACCAGGAGTCTGTCCCCAGTGACGAGAACCTGGAGTCTGTCCCAGAGACGAGGACCTGGAGTCTGTCCCCAGAGACGAGAACCAGGAGTCTGTCCCCAGAGACGAGAACCTGGAGTCTGTCCCCAGAGACGAGGACTTGGAGTCTGTCCCCAGAGACGAAGACCAGGAGTCTGTCCCCAGTGACGAGAACCTGGAGTCTGTCCCCAGAGACGAGGCCTGGAGTCTGTCCCGGAGACGAGAACCTGGAGTCTGTCCCCAGAGACGAGGGCCTGGAGTCTGTCCCCAGAGACGAGGGCCTGGAGTCTGTCTCCCAGAGACGAAACCTGGAGTCTGTCCCCAGAGACGAGAACCTGGAGTCTGTCCCCAGAGACGAGAACCTGGAGTCTGTCCCCAGAGACGAGGGCCTGGAGTCTGTCCCCAGAGACGAGAACCTGGAGTCTGTCCCCAGAGACGAAAACCAGGAGTCTGTCCCCAGAGACGAGACCTGGAGTCTGTCCCCAGAGACGAGGGCCTGGACTCTGTCCCCAGAGACGAGAACCTGGAGTCTGTCCCCAGAGACGAGAACCAGGAGTCTGTCCCCAGAGACGAGAACCAGGAGTCTGTCCCCAGAGACGAGAGCCAGGAGTCTGTCCCCAGAGACGAGAAACCTGGAGTCTGTCCCCAGAGACGAGAACCTGGAGTCTGTCCCCAGAGACGAGAACCAGGAGTCTGTCCCCAGAGACGAGAACTGGAGTCTGTCCCCAGAGACGAGAACCTGGAGTCTGTCCCCAGAGACGAGGACCTGGAGTCTGTCCCCAGAGACGAGGACCTGGAGTCTGTCCCCAGAGACGAGAGCCTGAGTCTGTCCCCAGAGACGAGAACCTGGAGTCTGTCCACAGAGACGAGACTGGAGTCTGTCCCCAGAGACGAGAACCTGGAGTCTGTCCCCAGAGACGAGAACCTGGAGTCTGTCCCCAGAGACGAGAACCTGAGTCTGTCCCCAGAGACGAGAACCTGGAGTCTGTCCCCAGAGACGAGGGCCTGGAGTCTGTCCCCAGAGACGAGGGCCTGGAGTCTGTCCCCAGAGACGAGAACCTGGAGTCTGTCCCCAGAGACGAGGACTTGGAGTCTGTCCCCAGAGACGAAGACCAGGAGTCTGTCCCCAGAGACGAGAACCTGGAGTCTGTCCCCAGAGACGAGAACCTGGAGTCTGTCCCCAGAGATGAGGCCTGGAGTCTGTCCCCAGAGACAGGACCTGGAGTCTGTCACCAGAGACGAGAACCTGGAGTCTGTCCCCAGAGACGAGGGCCTGGTCACTCTCCTGGAGAGCGTTTCTCATCTCCCTCCAGCAGCTCACAGATCTTATCAGCCAGCCCGGCGTCCTCCGAGAGCGATGTAGCCCGGACACCGAGCAGCTCTGAGCCCACACCCCCTCCTGGGACACTCAGCGACAGCAGCCGTCCATGCCGGCACCAGCACTCCTGTCCCACATGAGAGTAGCATCCTGGGACGACCGCAGGAGGCCCTGTCCCAGATGAGAGTAGCGTCCTGGGACGACCACTGGAGGCCGTGTCCCAGATGAGAGTAGGTCCTGGGACGACCAGCAGGAGGCCCTGTCCCAGATGAGAGTAGCGTCCTGGGACGACCACAGGAGGCCCTGTCCCAGATGAGAGTAGCGTCCCGAGACAGACAACAGGAGCCCTGTCCCAGATGAGAGTAGCGTCCTGGGACGACCAGCAGAGGCCCTGTCCCAGATGAGAGTAGCGTCCTGGGACGACCACAGGAAGCCCTGTCCAGATGAGAGTAGCATCCTGGGACGACCAGCAGGAGGCCCTGTCCCAGATGAGAGTAGCGTCCTGGGACAGGACCAGCAGGAGCCCTGTCCCAGATGAGAGTAGCATCCTGGGACGACCAGCAGGAAGCCCTGTCCCAGATGAGAGTAGCGTCCTGAGACGACAACAGGAGGCCCAGCCAGCACCTCCCAGGCTGCCCGGCTCAGCTGGGAACCACAGACACAAACAAACAACAGCCATGTCAGTCAGCAGATTCTCTTTGAGGTCCTTTCATGGAACAGAGGCGGGTTTGTCCGCAAACTTTCAAACGGGGTCTCCCAGGGGTGTAACCCAGGGCAACGCGGGGTTGAAATCAGAGACTCTGTCTTATGGCTCTGAGGTTAGTTGGATGTTACCGTCTTTCCTCCAGCACCTCTGTGTCGCCCCGAACCCCAGACCAGGCTGTCTCCATGCCCCAACACCCCCCCAACACAGACTCAAAACACCCCCTTCAGCTCTGACAGTCTCCCACCCATATCCAGCCGTCCTCTCTCACACACACCCCCCTGTGCCATCACACACCCCCCCCGGCGCCCTCAGAGACCCAGTCAGAGCCTCGGTCTGATGGCCTGTTCACCTCAGTCCCTCCCCAGCCTGCCCCAGACCCTCCAGAGGCTCCCCTCCCCAGCCTGACCCAGACCCTGCTGTGGGGTCCCCTGGAGGAGGAGAGCCCGGGACATCCGTCCCAGCTGAGACATCCCTCAGTCCTCACTGCTGCTGGGGAGACAGGCCGCACAACTGGCCCTGTCCTCATACACACACAACTAAACACATCTTACACACACACACTGTTATCCGCAGGTCAGTTATACACACAACAGACAACAGTCCTAATACACACACAGATAAAAGCCTTCTCAGCCCAGTGGAGGAGAGCCTTCTCAGCCCGCCACAGACTACCAGCGGGAGCGAGCGTCTTTATTATTCCGACACAGATGAACAAACCAAGATACCTCTGAAGACCTCCCCTGGGGAAGCTTCTGGAGAGGATGTTGTTGTTTCTAAGGATACCGGGTTAACAGTGACACCACATAGAAGTGATGAACAGACAGATCGTTTAACTGAACAAAACGCATCTCAGGATTTTGAGATTGTATCTATCTCCTTGGGTACCAGAGCCCCAACCGACAGCCGAGACCTCAACCAACCAAACACATCCCTTTCACATCCATCTGGAGCCAAACAGAGCGTCTCCTCTCCTGTGCATACACAGTTATCTGATGGACCTGAGCCTACTGCTCCCACATCGTGTCCTGGTCCAGGGGACACCACAGCCAGGGAGTCTGGCCATGTCCCTGGCTCACCTGAGGTCTCCGGTGACCCACAGTCTCCCAGCGATGTCCACTAATGAGACATGGAGCCCTTCAGGCGGCTCCACCACAGCAGGACCAAGGTCCATGTTAGAGTCAGACTCTGCAGGTGCCTCTGGGACCGTTTCACCACCCGTCTCAGTCCAGTCTGGGCGTCACGGCAAGTCTGTCACTTTGTCAGGGAGTGGCCCGGATGTTAGTGTCGCTGAGTTGGATGCTAGCTCTGAAGTTACTGACTTGGCATCGTCATCATTATCACCATCATCACCATCATCATCACCATTATCATCATCATCACCATTATCACCATTATCACCATTATCATCATCATTATCACCATCATTATCATCATTATCACCATTATCATCACCGTTATCATCACCATTATCATCATCATCATCATTATCACCATTATCACCATTATCATCATCATCATCACCACCATTATCATCATATCACCATTATCATCATTATCACCATTATCATCACTATTATCATCATTATCACCATTATCACCATTATATCATCACCATTATCATCACCATTATCATCATTATCACCATCATTCTCATCATTATCCACCATTATCATCATCACTCACCGTTATCATCACCATTATCATCATCATCATCACCATTATCATCATCACCACCATTATCATCACCATTATCATCATCATCATCATCATCATCACCATTACTCATCATCATCATCATCACACCATTATCATCACCATTATCATCATTATCACCTTCATTATCATCATCATCACCATTATCATCATCACACCGTTATCATCACCATTATCATCATCATCACACCATTATCATCATCACCACCATTATCATCATTATCACCATCATTATCATCATCATCACCATTATCATCACCATTATCATCACCATTATCACCATCATTATCATCATCATCATCCTCATCCAACATGACCTCATCCTCCTCCCCCTCATCCTCATCCAACATGACCTCATCCTCCTCCCCCTCATCCAGCATGACCTCATCCTCCTCCCCCTCATCCAACATGACCTCATCCTCCTCCCCCTTATCCAACATGACCTCCTCCCCCTCATCCAACATGACCTCATCCTCCTCCCCCTCATCCAACATGACCTCATCCTCCTCCCCCTCATCCAGCATGACCTCATCCTCCTCCCCCTCATCCAGCATGACCTCATCCTCCTCCCCCTCATCCAACATGACCTCATCCCCTCCCCCTCATCCAACATGACCTCATCCTCCTCCCCCTCATCCAACATACCTCCTCCCCCTCATCCACATGACCTCCTCCTCCTCCCCCCTCATCCAACATGACCTCATCCTCCTCCCTCTCATCCAGCATGACCTCATCCTCCTCCCCCTCTCATCCAACATGACCTCATCCTCCTCCCCCTCATCCAACAGGACCTCATCCTCCTCCCCCTCATCCAACTCGACCTCATCCTCCTCCCCCTCATCCAACATGACCTCCTCCCCCTCATCCAACATGACCTCATCCTCCTCCCCCTCATCCAACATGACCTCATCCTCCTCCCCCTCATCCACATGACCTCCTCCCGCCTCATCCAACATGACCTCATCCTCCTCCCCCCTCATCCACATGACCTCATCCTCCTCCCTCTCAGCCAGCATGACCTCATCCTCCTCCCTCTCATCCCAACATGACCTCATCCTCCTCCCCCTCATCCACAGGACCTCATCCTCCTCCCCCTCATCCAACTCGACCTCATCCTCCTCCCCCTCATCCAACATGACCTCCTCCCCCTCATCCAACATGACCTCATCCTCCTCCCCCCCTCATCCACAGGACCTCATCCTCCTCCCCCTCATCCAACTCGACCTCATGCCTCCTCCCCCCTCCGCCAACATGACCTCATCCGCCCCCTCTCTTCCACCACAAGTGAACGAGTCGCCTGTTGTTGTTACAGAGATGGCGGCGGAGGACTTAACCCCTGGGACATCCAGAGAGATGGGGCCTACTTCCACCAAAGACAGCAACTCCACCGCCTGACGCTAAGCCCCTCCCACACAGGAAACCCCCCCTCCCACACAGGAACTCCCTCCGCCTCCCCTCCCAGCGCTCCACACGTCCCAGATCTCCCCTTTGACCCCCAGTGATGACGACAACAGCAGACCCCCCTTCAGCTCACGACCGTGACCACCACGACAGTGCTTCGACCACAAGCCCACCCACCACCCTCCCGACCACAACCACCACCAAGCCAACCACCACCACCACCAAGCCACCACCACCACCGCGGAAACCACAACAACCACCATGGCTCCAGTCACGAGGGCAACTGTCACTCCTCCGAGCCCCAGACGAGCCCCCCTCGAGGGTCCACTGTCGGCCTGCCCTCCCCCTTCACCACCACCCACCACCACGGAGCCTCCCCAAGGCTGTGCACCATCACAGAGAGATGTGGCTGAAAACTGGTGAGGCAGAGAGCACAGATGATGTCTGCTGTGTTCCCTACTTTTAGGCTTTGTTTTTAACAGGAAATGTACCTACACATGTACCTACACAAGTATCTACACAAGTACCTACACATGTACCTACACATGTACCTACAACCGTTGTGGATAGAAATGTAACAATCCATCTTACTAACCCTCTCTGTGATTCTTCTCTCTCTCTCCTCTCCTCCTCTCTGCCTCCCATCCCACCCTCTCTCTCTCTCCCTCTCTCCCTCTCCCCCCCTCCCTCTCCCCCCTCCCCTCCCTCCTCTCCTCCCTCCCCCACCCTCCCTCCCCCTCCCTCTCGTCCTCTCCCACTCGCTCCCGCTCCCTCACCCCCACCGTCCCTCCCCCTCCCTCTCCCTCTCCCCCACCTCCCCCCCTCCTCCCTCCCTCCCCCACCTCCCTCCCCCCCCTCCCCCCCACCCCTCCCTCCCCCCCCCACCTCCCCTCCCCCTCCCTCCCCCACCTTCCTCCCCTCTCCCCTCTCCCTCTCCCTCTCCCTCCACCTTCCTCCCTCTCCCTCCCCCACCTCGCTCCCTCCCTCTCCCTCCCCCACCTCCCTCCCCCTCCCTCCCCCCCACCTCCCTCCCCCTCCCTCGTCACACCCTCCCTCTCTCCCCCCACCTCCCTTCATCACCTCCCTCCTCTCCGCCCTCACCCTCCCTCAGCCCCTCCCTCTCCCCCCATCCCCCCACCTCCCTCTCCGCCCGACCTCCCTCCCCCTAAACCTCACCTCGTCCCCCTCCTCCCCTCCCCTCCTCTTCCCTCCCTCACCATCCCCCCCCTCCCTCCCCTCCCTCCCTCCCCCTCCCTCCTTCCCAGTGGTCTCCATCCACGTCAGGAGGAACCGTCTGGACAGCATCCAGAGGCAGAATCTGCGTCGCGGGCTGAGCCAGGCGCTGCGGAGGGCCCTGAACGACACCACGGCCCAGGCCCAGGTCAGCACACCTCAGCCTGGACGCCAGGCTCCCGGGGACCCGCCCTGCCCTGGATCCAGACTAGTCAACACTGGAGCACACTGAAGCTATAGTGTACTCCAGCATACATGCTGTAACATACCGTAGCACTACGGAGACCCTACCTAGCGGGACACGAGTGGGGTTGTAGGGGTGACTGCAGTAGGGAGAGTGTGTGGTGGTGTGTGTGTGGTGATGTTTTCTTTTTGAGAGGACGGGAGATGTGAAGGCTTGACACCATGGATCACAGGAAAGCTATTCTGGTTCAGTGTGGGGGAGGCACGGTACAGCTAGCGTAACAACAACAACTCCACTGGAGGAAAGGTTTGTCAATTCTGTGACCTGCAAGGAGATGACTTAACAAGACAAGACTATATTCAGTAGTCTTTATAACAGTTTCATGCTATCAAGTACGTCAAGTAATACATTCAAATATAAATGATAGAGTCTATCAAAGTAGAAGTCGACTTAAAGCAATTGTTTTGTTTTTAGATAAGCGATTCACAAGATGTTAGACTCGCTACTTGAGTAATGCATGTAGTGTGTCTTTCACAACAAGTTAGACTCTCTACTTGAGTAATGCATGTAGTGTGTCTTTTAACCTAATATGCTCTGCCAAGGGCATAGCTTTAGTTTGAACAGCGTTTTTATCACGCTGCTAAATGCTAACACTACCCCCTGCTAGCTGCTAATTACCGCTGGGGGCGTTCTGACGGTCTCTTGACATTACCAGAGAAGACACCCTGCAGGCCGGCCCTAAACCCCCCATCCAAGTGCATCCAGACTGGCAACTTCAGCCCAGTGTGTGTGGGGCTGGAGGATGGTGTACAGCCAGTGTGTGGGGCTGGAGGATGGGGTACACCCCACCGTGTGGGGCTGGAGGATGGGGTACACCCAGTGTGTGGGGCTGGAGGATGGGGTACACCCAGTGTGGGGCTGGAGGATGGGGTACACCCAGTGTGGGGCTGGAGGATGGGGGTACACCCAGTGTGTGGGGCTGGAGGATGGGGTACACCCAGTGTGTGAGGCTGGAGGATGGTGTACAGCCAGTGTGTGGGGCTGGAGGATGGGGTACACCCAGTGTGTGAGGCTGGAGGATGGGGTACACCCAGTGTGTGAGGCTGGAGGATGGGGTACAGCCAGTGTGTGGGGCTGGAGGATGGGGTACACCCAGTGTGTGGGGCTGGAGGATGGGGTACACCCAGTGTGTGGGGCTGGAGGATGGGGTACACCCAGTGTGTGGGGCTGGAGGATGGGGTACACCCAGTGTGTGGGGCTGGAGGATGGGGTACACTCCAGTGTGTGAGGCTGGAGGATGGGGTACACCCAGTGTGTGTGGCTGGAGGATGGGGTACACCCAGTGTGTGTGGCTGGAGGATGGGGTACACCCAGTGTGTGGGGCTGGAGGATGGTGTACACCCAGTGTGTGGGGCTGGAGGATGGGGTACAGCCAGTGTGTGAGGCTGGAGGATGGGGTACACCCAGTGTGTGAGGCTGGAGGATGGGGTACACCCAGTGTGTGAGGCTGGAGGATGGGGTACACCCAGTGTGTGGGGCTGGAGGATGGGGTACACCCAGTGTGTGGCGCTGGAGGATGGTGCTGCTAGCCCAGTGTGCTGCTAGCCACACATCCACTGGAGAGGGACAGACTGCAGCACAGAGATCCTAATGTAGGCTAGAGAGTAGAACAGGGGCAAGGATGGCTTTAGCAGACGAGCGTTTGATTGCAGGTCAAGAGATTGCAGATTTGAACCCACTTTGTATGAAAGTGCCTGTTAAATATATATATTACTTAGAGGCAGACCTTATGTAGACTAAGCTGAAGAAGCAGATGTGTAGACTGGAGAGAGAGAGGGACTAATATAGAAATGAGGTTGACAGAATGTCCCTCCAGAGCTTGTGGGTGATGTCACAGTTAGGAGAGTAAAACTAAAGACAGAATCAGGGAGATCCTTATCATCATTATTATTAACTCATCTGAAATCATATCAAATACGTGATTGTAAAACTGTGTTGTTAAATCATGTTGAGATGCTAAATCTAAAATTCCCAGTTAGCATGTCGTTCATCTACGTTTGAAACCTTTCAGACTGTCGACATGCGGGCCCGATGTCGTAGAGCAAAGCGCTCCATCTGCTAGTCGGACCAGTCCTAGTTTGTCCAGTACGGTTTGATAATGTCTGGAGCGAAAGGCGTGCGGCGTGCGCCCGTCCGGTTGGCCGCAGCGAGGGAGGGGTCAGGGTGTCTCAAGGTCGTACACACTATCACAGATTGAAGCACGGAGTCGGTTGACACTTGATTGATTCTGACATTCAAAGTGTCTTTGATTTTACAAATGGAACTCAACCATCGCGAAATTAAATATTGGATGAAAAAGTGGTTGGTTGGTTGAACATCAAATGAAAATGTTCCTGGAAATCCAGTCCTCAGGTTTTTTGTTTAGTTTTTTTTTGTTTAAAAATAAATAAAAGCCAGATAATCTGTTATGGGCACAACAGCACCCTTAGAGCCACAATAAACTGTCTGTGGATTAAACCGCCAGGGCTGCTCATGCCAAACCCTTTCTCTTCCCCAATAAGCTTCTAATACCCAAGATGCACTATGGCTGCCAGCATGTCAGCAGAACGTTGGATGTTGGAACACAGACAGCCAATGAGTTGGGGATTGTGTGTGAGAGAGAGAGATGGAGAGAGAATAGAGAGAGTATTATAGGATATGTGTCAGCTTAGGGCCACAGTGCAGAGCAGTGTTTAATATCTCCATGAGTGCCAAGGAATCAAATATTTGGGGCGGTTGCCACAAAGCTTGACCTGCTCAAATGAAGGTTAACATTTCATGACAGTCTCTCTCTCTCCTCTCTGTCTTTCCATCTCTGTCTCCTTTTCTCCAATCCTCCCATCCTTCCCCTCTCTTCTTATATCCTTTCTCCCTTCATCTCTCTCTTCCCTCCCCCTCTCTCTCTCCCCCCTCTCTCTCTCCCCTCTCTCTCTCCGCCCCTCCCTCCACAAAACTAGACAAGTGCAGCTCTGAGGACTTCTCCCTGATGGGGTAGAAAAGACACACAGTCCCTTTGACTTGCTCCTGTGACTTGCTCCTGTGACTTGCTCCTTTGACTTGCTCCTGTGACTTGCTCCTGTGATCCTGTGATGGTCTTTCAGAGTTGAGATTGAGAGCGAGGGTGCGGAGGGTACGGTGGCACTTTACTGAAACACAATCTTTAAATGACACGTTCATCTATCCAGGAGCTGAGGCAGGGTGGTGAGGCAGGGTGGTGAGGCAGGGTGGTGAGGCAGGGTGGTGAGGCAGGGTGGTGAGGCAGAGAGACGGGCTCTCAGTCCCCAGAACAAGGCCTGATTGTGAGGGGATATCTGTCGACTCATGGCTGCATTCGGCTGTGTGTTCTCAGTGTGGAGGAGGAGATGGGAGAGGGAGAGGGGAGAGGGAGATGAGATGGAGATGGAGACGTGGAGAGGTGTGGGCGCTCGTTGAGACGTGGCTGTTTCTCTTTGAGCTGTTTCTCGTTTAGCGCTTTACTAGTATTCTCTGTTCTCTTGTTCTCTTTTCTCTTTGTCTCGTTTCTCTGTCTGTTTCCTTCTTGTCTCTTTTCGTCTTTAGTCTCTTTCTTTCTCTTTTCTCTTCTCTCTCTTTTCTCCTCTTTATCTCTGTTTCTCTTTTCCTCTTCTCTTCTCTCCTCGTTCTCTATTGCTTCAGCTCTCATTTTCTCGAATCCCCTTAGCCTGCTGGTTGTCTTCCCTCTGTGTACGATTTGACCACTCTGAGAACAGAGTTTCGCAGATTTGAAGTGAGAGACCTCATCATCACCCTGCCTCTCTCTGCCGCTTCCTCTCTCTCTCTCTCTCTCTCATCCTCTCTCGCTCTCTCCTCTCTCTCCTTTGCCCACTCTCTAGTTTTCTTTTAGTACTTTTTCTCTCTCGTTTTTCGTTTTTCATGTTCTTAAACTGTAATACGGATTTAGATTCTGACTGCAGGTCCATTTAATTCTAAAACCTGATCATTGGCCAGATCAGATAGTAATCATGAACATGGTCCTTTAAAGTCTAATCCTAGTCCCCCTTTTCCCTCCCTCCCCTCCCTCCCTCGCCCTCCCTCCCTCCCTCCCTCCCTCCCTCCCTCCCTCCCTCCCCTCCCTCCCTCCCTCCCTCCTACTCCCTCCCTCCCTCCCTCCCTCCCTCCCTCCCTCCCTCCCTCCCTCCCTCCCACTCCCCAGCTGGAGACGGTCTTTCGTCTCATGACGGTTGTGTATCACGTGATCGGGACGGGCCTCGTCTACCACCCCTCCGTCGTCATGAGGCTCTGGGGTCCTACGGCCGTGATAGGCTGATCGCTGACCTGCGCCAGTTCCTCCCCATGGTAACGGCGTTGCCCACCCCGGTGGTCGCTATGGAGACCTGGTCCAGCCATAGTGTCTTCTGCTCCAGACAGGTCAGCACGATCCAACACGTAAACAAACTGTCATGGCAACACTGATGGGAGTATTGAAATGTGATGACAGTGTTATGGGCTTTGCGGTTCTCCCCAGAAGCCTTGTGTTGTCTTCCCCTGCTGTGTGTCTTATTCAGACTTATGGGTGTCTGTTCAGATGTTCTGTACGGTTCTCTCTCTGTCCTCTAAAGTTCTGCGTTCGTTGGCGCGGGAGACGACCCGCGTTCCTGCCGGTTCTCTCCAGATGATGGAACAGAGGTTGGAGAACGTGTTCTCCGAGGCCCAGGCCAGGTTCTGGACGCCCACAACATACTCCCTGTCCAGGTATCCTCTCCTGTCCTCCCAGCCTCCCAGAGGATGGTGTGTGTGTGAGGATGGTGTGTGTGTGTGTGTGAGAGAGTGTGGTGTGTGAGAGAGGTAGAGGATGTCTAGCAGTGCTCCCATCCTCTGAGCATTTCTTCCTAGTTGCTCCTGAGGTTTGTAACTTCCTGTCTTCCTGTCTACCTCAGAGACCAGTGTGACTCATCTTCTGAATCACTGCTACCTTGTTTGTCTACCTCCATCCTACCCATCCACACACCCCCACAGTACCTCTTATCATATTATTCGTTATGTTTAGAGACAGTACAAACGCCAATCAACTTTCTTTTAGTCTCTTCTACCTTATCTCGTATGAGGAAGCTGCAGATGTGAGGCTCTTCTTGGCTGCATGAGTACACGTTATGGTTTGACTTCACATGCTGTATCTATAAACTATCTGACCTCACAGGCCTTCACACACAACGCTCTTAGTGTGAGCGTGCTAGGGAGGAGAGAGCAGGGTTTAAGCAGCATGATTGGTGCAGAATAACGATGTCTGATACCTACTCCTTTTCATGATTGTGTTTGGAGGAAGAACATTTTTTTCCGCTGCAATTTTTACGAGCATCAAAAATAACGTTGGGAAACTATATTAAACGCAGTTTTATGTGGGTGTATGGCACATAAAGTTGATATTAACAACACTTTAATAGCTGTGGATGGCTTGCCAATTTCAAGTCAGACAGACGTTTTTTCGTCTTTATGGCTTTGACTACGGTCAGATCAAAGGAGACGAGGCAGTATGAACACATGAATGTTCTGGAACTGCTTCAGATGATAGATGACCTGATGTGTGTCTCATTATACACATGAGATGGGATCTTTCAGAAGATTTACTGTAACGTCAGTAAGAATACTCTTCATCTTTCCATCTCTCTCTCTTCCTCTGTCCTCTCTCTCTGTGTTCTCTCTTCCTCTCTATCTCTCTGTCTCTCTATCTCTCTTTCTCTCTCTCTTCTCTCCTCTTCCTCCTCTCTCTCCGCTCTCCCTCTCCCTCAGTTCTGAGTGGTCTCTCTCTCCTCTCTCTCCCTCAGGTTCTGAGTGTCTCTCTCTCTCTCTCTCTCCCTCAGGTTCTGATGTCTCTCTCCTCTCCCCTCATCTCCCTCAGGTTCTGAGTGTCTCTCTCTCCTCTCTCCCTCTCCCTCAGGTTCTGCTCTCTCTCTCTCTCCTCTCTCCCTCAGGTTCTGAAGTCCGTCTCTCTCTTCCCCTCTCTCCCTCAGTTCTGAGTGTCTCTCTCTCCTCTCTCTCCCTCAGGTTCTGATGTCTCTCTCCCCTCTCTCCCTCAGGTTCTGAGTGTCTCTCTCCTCTCTCCCTCTCTCCCTCAGGTTCTGAGTGTCTCTCTCTCTCTCCCCCTCTCTCCCTCATGTTCTGAGTTCCTCTCTCTCTCTCCTCCTCTCTCCCTCAGGTTCTGAGTCTCCTCTCTCTCCTCTCCTCTCCTCCCCTCAGGTTCTGAGTCTCTCTCTCCCCTCTCTCCCTCAGGTTCTGAGTGTCTCTCTCTCTCTCTCTCTCCCTCAGGTTCTGAGTGTCTCTCTCTCTCTCCTCTCTCCCTCAGGGTCTGAGTGTCCTCTCTCTCCCTCTCTCCCTCAGGTTCTGAGTGTCCTCCTCTCTCCCCCCTCTCTCCCTCAGGTTCTGAGTGTCTCTCTCTCTCTCTCTCTCTCTCTCCCTCCTAGGTTCTGAGTGTCTCTCTCTCCTCTCTC